>CALYDF020000744.1:0-25297 GCA_944474145.2 Dicrocoelium dendriticum | reverse complement strand
TAGGTATAGAACTCGGTCGTTGTTACTGGAGGGCAATGATTTTCCATGACTACAACTGTAGTTTAATGCAACACCAGAGGCGATGGCCGTGCGAGCGATGGCTTGCTGTGTCTGGTTATGATGTGCCTTCAACGGCCATTGTGTTTGAGTGGCTTGCGGAATTCGAGTATGGTAGGTGGCTCCTAGATGATGGGGCACGGTGTGATCGACCTATAGAAGCCACCATCGCGGACAACATTGCTGCTGTGCGAGCGATGCTGGAGGAAGACGCGGGGTTGGCTGTAGTACAGCTGAGAAAAGCCATCGGGATCTCATCGGCATCAATCCTACATAAGACACTCGGTCTCAGAAAGTTTTGCGCAGGCTGGGTACCCAATCAGTTCATTCAGGATCAGAAAGCAGCTCCAGTGAACTGGTGCTAAACATGCTTGCCAAGATTGATGGTGAAAGTACCGGTGCTGTTCCGGAGCTTCACAATGGGGATGATACCTAGGTATACAGTTTCTACCCAGAAACCAAGTAACAATGGGCCCAGTGGACGCCATTGGTGGGGAGCCGTTGTGTACGAAAAGTTACGTGCACTAGCCTAAGGGAGAAGGTCTGCCCCAGTAAACAAACTGCTGTAATCTGAAACGTATCTAACCCCGTGAGTACATTGGGAAACATAAAGAAGAATGAACCAGTATGGAAGCAGATAAATGTGCACTTATGTGCGTGTGTCTGTGGTTGTGTGTGCTATATATCTAGGCCCGCGGTCAGCATGCTGGAGAAATACACCACATCACCTTTCAGCTCAATCGTGCGATGTGTCGGTAGTCCTAGTTCACGGCATCTCCTACGGAGATGCATGCTTTGCGTGGTTGCAGCAGTAAAGGTTGGTGTCACGTGCTCCGTTCGTCTGCTAGTTGTGAATAACCTACGTGCGTTGACTGTGCAGTCATCTTCCAGCCGGTAAGTGCTGGCCCAAATGCGCGCGGTATTCTTATCAAATCTCATAACGTGGGCTGTCGTTTTGATGCAGCGTTTGCCTTCACGCGCACGAATGTTCCGGGCTGGACCGGAGTTGTCGGCTTCCGGTAAGTGGTCTGATATCCATTGCGGCGTTCTAGCTGGTCTGAATCACTTGTTACAAGAAGCGGAAGTGCGGCATTCAACTTTGTCCGAAGGGCAGGACCAAATATGAGTTCAACTAGCCTTTTGTCTGTGGTTCGGTGGTGTGCGGTTCGGTAAGAAAATAGTGCATGTAGAACTGCATCCTCCCAACCTGTACCAGATAAGCGAATAGTTTGAATGCTCTCTTTCAAGGATCCATTGAACTACTCTACCAAGCCGCTTTCCACTGGATTATACAGCGTTGTACGTGAGTTTCGGATGGCGTGAAGTTGGAAGAACGAAAGAAACTCGTGGCTTGTAAACTGCGGGCCGCTGTATGTCACTATCTCTTCTGGTAATCTGAAACGGGAGAATATGTATTTCAGTCATCGAATAAAGCGGGCAGTAGTCCCCTCTCCACACAAATGGACTTTCGGTCATTTACTGTAAAAGTAGGTCGCCAACAAACAGTTACTTTGATACTGAGGCACTGAGCTGAATGGACACGTGATGTCAAGAGCTATCTGGTCCACGGTCACATAGGATAGACAATGGGTTTTACAGGAGAGGAAACCGGTTTTGAACTCTTGTCTGTCCTTTGACATGAAGCGCAGTCGGTGTGCCAGAACTCAGTTCTTAAGGGACAAGCGTTTATTCGGCAAAGACAGCTCAGCGAAAAGTACAGCATGTTTAGCAAGCCAAATTCCTCCATATAAATTGCACATTCAAGTCCGTATCTGACGACCCTACTGAGTCGATGAGGTTCCTCCTTTGCTTCGGTTAAACAAACGGGGAATCACTCACACAAATATCGGTCAATCCGAGACCAGTAATCGAATCCGTCACGCACGCCTCCCATTGGTTGTCTGGCCTGCTCGATTAGTCTAACTGCTCACACTAAGCCTCCTTTTTTCGTGTTCTTGCGCCTCCATATTACTATCCATCCCGTACTCCTTGCCACTCCGCGTCGTCTTCGCTGTATCTGCAGCCGTGATCTCCTTGCCCACGCCATCTGCCACTCTACCGCCAAGCCACATTGTTGTCTCCAATGTCGTCTCAAGTGCACGCGACATTTTCTGAACGTTTTCCCCCCAACATTTGTTTCATACGACCTGGCACCGACCCTCGCAGTCACCAGGCCTTTCTTCCACCGCTCTTGAGTATCGGGTATTGGCTGAACCCACGCTTCCTCCCCACTGTTAGCTCAGGTAGTACGCGTGCACCGCAGTCATAGTATTGTTTCTGAGTGGTCATTCGTCTTCTCAGGTTGTTTTATAATCCCTCGTGCTGTGGCGAAACTTGGAGCAAATTGTGCCACATGCCGGCATCAGCATTCTAGTTCTTCGGCTGTATAGGCGCTGCACTGGGCTCAAACCGACAATCGTTGAAAGAGTGTTGCGATTCTCCAGTAACATGAAGTACGTGTCCTCCCCAGTTGCTCTAGCCTTTGATAAAAGTCGCTTGGTCTACTTCACAGCCGACTCCGTCCTTTTATTCTATTGGCTGTGATATGGGCTGATTTTATGGTGCACGAATTCCCACTTGGTTGCGAACGCCTGAAACGTCCTGATAGTAATCTGGGGCCCATTGTTGGGGACTAGATTCTGCTGTATACCGTGCCGCTCGAACTGACGTCTGAGCATGTTAATTACTGCCTTTGTGATCGTAGTGATGAGTAGATGGATTTCAAAATAAGCACTATAGTAATCCACCACGAGTAAGTAGTCTTTCATATTATCATCGTATAAATCCACCACCACCTTCTGTCACTGTCGGTCCGGGACATCATGTAATATCATTTGTTCCCTCGTCTGCTGGATTGCGTGTGAGTGGCACGCCTCACAATTCGATACATGAGCTCTGAGTTGACTAGTCATTCCTGGCCAAAAGATCACTTCTCTCGTTACGTTAATGGTATAGTTGGCACCAAGGTGAACGCGATGAACATTTCAGCATTTCTCCTCAGAGCGACGACGGAATCAGAGTACGGCTTCCCTTGAACAGCAAGCTATCATGGCCCGAGTGGCTATCCTGAAAATTGAAGTAGGGTGTTAGTTCCTTCGGTAGCTGCTTCTTTTTCTCTGGCCACCCATTTAGAATAACTTCTCGCAAAGCTGAAAGCGTTGCATCTTCCTCTGTGTGGCACCTTATTTCCATTAAGCGATCTTCTGTCATTGCCAGGTGCTGTAATAAGTTTACTGCTTCGAGCTCTTCCGAATTGTGCTCGGGTACCGGCAGATAAGCTCTTGACAGCGTATCTGCGATGAACATCCTTACGCCAGGAGTGTACAAAATATTCGAAGCCGGGTAAGCATACGCTGAAGACAATGAGGAACGACGCGCAGCGGTTTCCTGGCTATTGACACAAGCGGGTTGTGGTCGGTATACAACATTTTAATTCTTCCGAAATATACTCGCTGGGACGCCCCACGGCATAGACCACCGCAATCATCTCCTTCTCAATCTGCACATTACGCTGCTCGGTCACTATGAGTGTTCGACTACGGAAATCCAAAGTTTTTCCATTCGGTAAGATAACAGCATCTCTTCCGCCTTGGCTACTGTCACACTGTACCCCAAAAGCTGCGCTGGATCGTAATAGCTGAGTACAGACGTGTTGTTGATGAGGTACTTAATAGTTTCGAATGCGGTTTTCTGTTTGGTTTGCCAACTCCACTTTACTCCTTTGTGAGTTAACTTCCTGACTGACGTCATGATAGCAGCGAGTCTTTGCATAAAACGGCTCAACCAATTCGCCATACCGTTTAAGCGATGGATTCCCTTGACGTGATTAGGAGGCGGCAGATCTCGAAATGCCGGAATTTTTCCTAAATCGATCCTGACCCCCTTGTGTAGTTAGCAAATGCCCATGGAAAATCACCTCTTCTTTCCGAAGTTCAACTTTTCAAGTTTAAGCTTGGTATACGTTTGCACACAACTCTGTAAAAAGCGGTGGAAATTAGCGTCATGCTCTTCTTCTGTCAAGGCATAAATTAAAACATCGTCTACCACGCATGTTACACCATCTAAATCGTCTACCGCTTGCACCAATTGCTTTTGAAAAATTCCCATCAAAACCTTCAAATCCATCGATAAACGCAGCCAACGATATCACTTAAAGGGTGTTGCAAATGTAGTAAAGAAAGTGGATTTATCACTTGCCAGAATGCCGAAGAGAGGTCTACCTTTGTGAAACACAGCTTTGGCCAAACGCGGCAAAATGTTTTCTAGGGTAGGTAGCGCATAATTCTCTTTGCACAAGGCCTCATTCAAAGGTTTTGGGTCAATACATACATGCAGTGCGTCCGTCTTCTTCGTAATGATTTCGACCTGATTAACCCAGTCGGTTGACTCGTCGAATTTGGCAATCATACCCTATCTCACTAATTTACGCAATGCAGCGGAAAACCTGTCACGCAGCGCAAATAGAACTCTCCTAGCCGATAGCGCTGTCGATCGTATCAAAGGATCTAAAGATAAGTGAGCGGATAACCCTCAAACTTTCCCGAACCTGGGCAAAACACAGAGGGATACTAGTCACTTATATCGATTTCTCTTTGGCAAGCATGCACAAAATGATCATGCTTAAAAACAACAAAACCGAGTGACTGGATAGAATCAATGCCGAGAATCGGCGTAAGCTCCTCCTTCACTATCACAAACTACAGTCGATACGAGGCTCCATCTCTTGGGTTAACCACTTCGATTGTAGCTGAGCCCTTCGGATGAAGTCTGGAACCATTCCACATACGCAGGCAATGTTGATCGGCTTGAATGCTCACTCTTTGGCAGTGCTACCTTGGTAGAATGTGTACAGTAGCAACTGTGTCTAACTGGAAACGTACGGTTTTACCTTCGATCAAAAGATTTGCGTAGACACCTTTTGGCGGCACCCTCCGAGACACGTTGCCAAATGAATGTTCCGCATCTGCGGGGGACTTGTTACGAACCATCACATTCTCATTGGTTGGTAGCAACGAGCAAAGTGGTCCCTTTCTCCACATCTCGCGCATTTTCATCCCGACGCCGGACAATGTTGGCGGGTGCTCGGATGTCACGTGCCACAAAATTTGCAGATCTGTTTCACGTTAGTAGCCTCCACTCCTTCGCCTCCTGAAAAGGCACACAATTCGTCATCTGTTGCGAGCTTCATTTGTTGTTACTGATAGCTGGTCGAGGACTCAATGTTGTAGATTTCAATGCACTGTTGGAGCCATAAATTTTGTTGCCACATAAGCCACTTTGTCGCACTTTCATCATTGGTTTCTAGAACGATCTGATCGCGTATGCGATCGTTGCCCGAACATATAGAGAAATTACAGGAACGGGCTAAAAGCTTCAATTCAGTGATGTACGCGTCGATTGATTCGTTTGGGCCTCTGTTGCACGAAAAGAAAAGATAGCGCCAGTAAGTCCCGGTGGTTTGACCTTCACAAAATTCACTGAACTTTCCAATGACTCCAACTTATTGGGTTCTTCGCCTTTATCGTAGTACAATGTCTCTAAAACACGGAGCGTGTCATCCCCGGCTGCGTGTCGAAACATGAACAAACGATAGGCCGTCGGTTGTTTGTCCAAACGAACTAGGGTACAGAAATCCTCCCACCTGCTTCTCCATAGAGACCAATTACTCGCCAAGTTCCATTCATCCATTTTCAGGTGAGCAGGAATCTGAATAGACGCTGGTAATCCAAACAGCATCCGCATGCCGCCGGTGGGGTTCGCCTTTGTCTTCTCTGTCACCATGTTGTAGAACTCAGTCCTTCAGGGACAAGCATTTATTCGGCAAAGACAGCTCAGCAAAAATTACAGCTTGTTTAGCAAGCCAAATTCCTCCATATAAATTGCACATTCAAGTCCGTATCTGACGACCCTACTGAGTCGATGAGGTTCCTCCTTTGCTTCGGTTAAACAAACGGGGAATCACTCACACGAATATCGGTCAATCCGAGACCAGTAATCGAATCCGTCACGCACGCCTCCCATTGGTTGTCTGGCTCGCTCGGTTGGTCCATCTACTCACTCTGATCTTATACTACCATCACAGTCAGGAGCAAGTGTTTCTGTTTTGTGTGACATATTGAGCCACCTAAGGCATGCGACAACCTTGAGTTTCGTTCGAACGATCCCAGAGTGGCCTTCATGAGCATGTATCATGATCTTTTGCATCAAGCTCTGAGGGGTAACCAATTTTTAACCACGCATTAAACATACATTTATACATGAGTGTTCGTAACGCCACACCTATTACGAACAAAACTCGTCTGTGATCTTTTTATTTTGTGGCCAGCCGTTTAGCAGAAACTTCTGAAAGCTGCAAAAACCTCGTTATTCTGACCCGCCTTCTGTAGTTCTTTCTTATTTATTGCTGAGGTTGCTTTACCACTCAGGTAAGACATCGGTAATATCTCATTATCATTCTCAATATTTTAGTTCCATCGAGTGGTAGTCGAGATAGCCCATCCGCTGCCTGGTTTTCACTCTTGGGACGGAATTCAATTTGAAAATCATATGGTAACAAGCATGCATACCAGCAATGTATCCAAAGTGGACTGACGCTATCTGTCCACCAAGTAAGTAAGGTAGTTAGCGCTACGTGGTTTGTACGAAGGGTGAAGGGTCTCCAGAAGAAGAACAAATTTGACTTCTCACAGGCCGGAGTGCAAGCAAGGGTTCCTTTTTCCCGGGGGGAGTAAGAAACCTTTGCCGCCGATTATTTTCTGGAAGTGTATGCAATAACTCACATGCCCATTCCGAATTTGTGATAGTATTGCACCCAGCGCAATGTTTGAGGCATCAGTAAAGACAATCGCGGTACACGCCTCATGGCAAATCGCCATGACAGGTGTGGAAGATATGCGGCGTTTTATCTCGTCAAATGCCGTTTGTTAGGGGTCGACCCCAAACAAATACAATTTCCTTGTCACTTCACGCAGTGAGGCAGCAATCTTCATGAAATCCTGCAGGTAACGTAGGTTGTAAGAACACATCTAGAAAACGCTTTATTTCGTTTGAGTTCTGTGGATCAGGAGCTTTGGGGATGGTACGCCTGTCGTCAGCACTCGGCTACATACCGTCAGTTGTGATAATGTGGTCCAAGAACTCTATTTCACCAGCATTAAACTTTCAATTCTCGAGGTTTATTCGGGAGGTTAATATCATGTATTCAGCGAAACACAGCATACAATCGTAAATCATGTTCTTCTGGGTTCCTACCGAATACACAGATGTCGTCCATGTAAATTATTTGACCAAATAATTTGGCAAATGTGTGAACCATAAAATTTTGCCAAGCTGCTGGGGCTGAACTCAAGTCCACTGGTAAGACTGTACTGGAAGAGTCCGTCCATGGTAGGAAATACGGTCAGCGGTCTTGACTCTTGGATTAGTGGCATAAGAAAAAAGCCTACCACAGGTCCAATTCCGAAATAAATTCGGGCGCAGGCTAGTTTAACTAATCTATTTGATCCGCGGTTGAAAGCACAAACTTTTCGACCACGTGTTGGCGATTTAGGGCACGCAGGTCATTACATATTCTCACTGTACCGTCCTTCTTGAGGACTGTAACCATAGGGTGGACCTGTTCAGAACAGTTAATGGGTTTAATGAGATCATCTGCAATCATTTGTTGTAACTCTGAGGAAACAGCCTCTCTTCTGGCCAAAGGAATTGGATGTGGCTAAGAAACCGCTATCGGATCAGCATCGTGCTCCAGACATATGCAGTGAACGGAGGTGGGAGCGCGGCCTATTGATTCTTCAAACGGTTTCAGTACTGTATCTGAAAGTCTGATAGGTTAACCGTTATGATACGCATACGAGATGGGGACGGTGTGACTCACTGTGCAACCATAGCATCGAGTCCGAGTAGGGGACGGTTATTTCTACGGGTGACGTACACAGCAACTGATGATTTCACGGCCCCAAGTTTCAAAATAATGACAACAAATCCACGTATTTCTAGCTGGTCCTTTGTATAGCTGCCAGATCGATGGGTTGAAGTATATATGGATATTTCATAGCGGTTCCTGTAATAAAAACTACTTGGCACTATAGTAATAAGAGAGACTGAATAAAGTTCCATGTCAACATGTGTTGTCCTATCGCCTGCAATAAATGTAACAGTACGAATGTCAGGCACAGCTAATTAAGACTCTGGACAAGGGGAACGTTAGTGCAAACAGTAACTCTGTTGTCAATGGAAAATCCATTTTCAGCTATCTGTAACTGCCGACCAGAAAAGAAATCTGTAGAAGGCAAATGAGAAATGAATGAAGAATGACCCCACCAGGTAAAATGTCCACGCTTATGTCACCTAATGCAATCTACTTATAAGGCAAAGCACTAGGCACAATTGGCCTTAGACTGAAAGCTGCCGCAGTTGAAGCATATAAGCGAGGATTGAGATTCTGTTGGCGATGGATGCGTCATAGCAACCTCCTGTACCTTTGCGAGGATAGTGAAACATCGCAATTGTTCGGCCGTAAATGCTTTGAGGGGAGCTAATACCACAGCTTTTCCAAAATCAATTTAGTAGCGTCTTCGAAAAGCAAGCATTCAAGAATTCGGTTACTTTGACATTCCGCCAATCAACCGCTGAACTAGCATGATATCCTGGATCGTAGGATCCGGTGTGGTTAATACTCAACACATCGTATACCGCAAATGAGGTGAACAACAAAACTGTCTAGAGTTTCCGATGGTCAACCTGCAAGTCGGCCAAATTAGAGGCGAGCCATGAAGAGATTGGCTCGCCGGTATCATGGCTTATGCAGCACATCTAGTGCTTTCGTTAAGGTGACATGCGACTGGGGCTCCAAAGCAACAAATTGAGGTTCTATCTCATCACCGGGTCGGTGAATGAGAAGCTTCAGTTACTGGAGTGTAAAAGGTGTTTTGATAACGTTGACTCGGAGCCAGGAGCCGCTGCATTCAGGTTCTGAGGTACAACCAGTACGCTGAATTGCTAACTGTCCAATGACGCAACTTGCTTTACTGTCAGGGGTGAGATGGTGACACAGGCGCCACCTGTGTGCCTACGGTCGCCGAGCACACCGAGCCGTTCGGCACTGAGAAGTGAACTTTGGCCAGACAGCACATCCGCAATGAATGCGTCATGCCTCGGCCGCATGGCAAAACCTAGGGAACGCACGCCGATCAGCTGTGAGAACTGGACGTGAGCCGGCTGTGGGGTCATAGCCGCACTGAAAGTGTCATGCTTCGATCGATCGGTAGTTGGCCTTCATGTAGGTGAAAAGGCAGCGAAGGGTTTCTTGCGAAGTGCATCGCTGGGCTAGCAACTGAGAAAAACAGCCTGGCCGTATGTGATGACCGGGCGATGGACGCCGTATTGCCATCACCAAAGAAGCTGTTGTCGCCTCATGACTGGCTTCCAAGGAACCCTTAAGATTTAATTAGGTTGCTTCCACTACTAAAGGAAATCATACTGCCAGGAGCATATTGTAGGATTACAGTGTTGTTCGCTTTACCATTTCGATCGGGTGTGTGTTACAGCTGGGTGCATGAAAACTATTTCTTGACTTGAGTTGACGTGCCAATGCTACTATATTTCAGTCTGACTCGACACACTGGTGCACCATTAGACAGCACACCAATTTAGTCATGAATGCAACTATTGTCCTCACAGTCAGGCAATTGCTAGTTGTACAAATTGATCGGGTTTTCGATGGCGTTTCTAGTGTACAATGGAGAATATGTATTTATTCGTTTCTTTACTTATATATCCATGAAATGCATGAAATGTCAGTAAATATCAACGAATTAGATGTTCGAAGTGCCCACTGTCGTTTTGGCTACAGCGGAGAAATTGCCGGTTGTGTTGACAAGCGGTTCCTGGAATTTGCCCAACAAAAGCTGCCTATAGTCTTTCACAATGTTCTCTTGCAGTTTAGCCAGGTTTTTGGGTTTCCTTCTATTAACTCTGCGCATCAGGTATCCCCCTAGAAAAAATCTATGGAATTCAGATCCGGCGAGCGCGCAAGACATTGTGTCGGCCTTCCGCAACCGATCCAACGTCCACCGAATGTGTCGTACAGGTAGGCAGGAACCGATTGCGCCGGATGTGAAGTACGCTATCCTGCTGCCACCAAACGTTATCCATTTATCCTTCCGACTGTAGCTGCGGAATGACGCTGCTCTGCAACATTTCCATGTACGAAGATGCTAAGTAATGTCAGACATCGGTGCTGTTAAACGACAACTTACTGGACACACTCCTGGAAAAGAAAAATGGTCCAATGATTTTTCGACCAGTCAAGCCAGCCCAGGCCATGAGCTTCACGCTGTTGCAAACGTGAACCGCTACCTTGCCGTGAGTTGGTCGTTTCCCAAACATGTTTCGTCTCATCATGCAGAAGGAAAAGCGCTTCATCCGTGAACAAAATGGAATGCATGTACAGGCTATTTAAAACAATCGGGCACTTAGAGCATCTAATTCGTTGATATTTACTGACATTTCATGCATTTCATGGATATATAAGTAAAGAAACGAATAAATACATATTCTCCATTGTACACTAGAAACGCCATCGAAAACCCGATCAATTTGTACAACTAGCAATTGCCTGACTGTGAGGACAATAGTTGCATTCATGACTAAATTGGTATGCTGTCTAATGGTGCACCAGTGGTCGAGTCAGACTGAAATCTAAGAGCATTGTCACGTCAACTCAAGTCAAGAAATAGTTTTCATGCACCCAGCTGTAACACACACCCGATCGAAATGGTAAAGCGAACAACACGGTAATCCTACCATACGCTCCTGTCAATATGCTTTCCTTTAGCAGTGGAAGCAACCTAATTAAAGCTTACAGGTTTGTCGGAAGCCAGTCATCAGGCGATAACAGCTTTTGTGTTGATTGAAATACGGCGTCCATCGCCCGGTCATCACATACGGCCAGGCTGTTTTTCTCAGTTGCTAGCACAGCGATGCACTTCGCAGGAAACCCTTTGCTGCCTTTTCACCTGCATGAAGGCCGACTACCGATCGATCGAAGCATGACACGTTCAGTGCGGCTATGACCACATAGCCGGCTCACGTCCAGTTCTCACAGCTGAACGGCGTGCGTTCCCTAGGTTTTGCCATGCGGTCGAGGCATGACGCATTCATTGCGGCTGTGATGTCTGGCTAAGGTTCACTTCTCACAGCCGAACGGCTCGGTGTGCTCGGCGACCGTAGGCACACAGGTGGCGCCTGTGTCACCATCTCACCCCTGACAGCAAAGCAATTTGCGTCATTGGACAGTTAGCAATTCAGCGTACTGGTTGTACCTCAGAACCTGAATGCAGCGGCTCCTTGCTCCGAATCAGATTAGCGAAACCCCCGGTAGTTTGCAGTCGCAGTCAGTAGGTCAAGTTAGTTTGGGCTTGAAGTTTTCCCTTGGGCACATGCACTTTTGTTAAGATGTAAGTTCGGAGCAGAGCATTAAACTGTAGGAGGATGTAATTCCATGACGTAGATGCGTAAGCCGCAACGCCAGCTTTGTGTACGAAAATCCGTGCATGAACCCAATTGAGAAGGTCCGCTCCGGTAAACCAACTACCGTAATCTTTTAAGTATCAAACTACTTGAGTAAATTAAGAAGCCCATTGAAGAATGAACTAGCAGGGCAGTAGTTAAATATGCATTTTTGCATGTGTGTCTTTGGTTGTTTGCGCTATATGTCTATACCTTTTCTCAGTTACCTTCGTCTATAAGATTTTCAAAAACAGTCTTAAGTAAATCGGTATCTCCCTACATCTTTCAGTATCATCCGTAAGTTAATCAAATATCTTCCTACGGGAGCGAATGCCGCGAGGCGCGCCACTGGTTGATTGACCCATCCCAAATAAACCAATAACATAGCAGACCAGTGTACCACATGTGTTACCAGAGAACGCTTGGGACTGGCCCTGATTGCGGGCGATTTGGTGGGTTCCTAGTGGTATCCAAGCATGATTGGATACAATGAAGCTATACTAATGCAAGGGGACATACTCGTGAAACTCACGTGGAGCCAACTGCGCTTAGCAGTAAGGCGCGTTCATGGTGGTTGGCAAGTAACCTTCCATACAGTTGTATTTCTACGTGAAATATGATTGCGCGGTGTGTCCGCGCACGTCGTCGCTAAGCTATCCATATACTGTTAGGAACCCACAGGACTGTATCCGAAGGAATTGGCCGTTGGGAATAATCATCTGAAGTTGTTCACACACCGCTATCGGAGCTCGGCTGGCACGGAATTTGGGCTGGTGGTACCAGAGAAACGGTGACAGCATGTGGACCGCGGTGCGTTTCGGGGTGCGGCATACTCACTGAGCGCAATGTTGAAAGGTCTGCGCTTGATAGATGTACCGATTCGAATCAGGTTGAGTGCGCGCGCTGCACATTGGCATCCTCACCGAGGTTTCACTCCCGAGTGCCTTTGTTACACCATTATTCGACTGAGCTTGCTTCTGAGGAATATTTCCTCTCATTGTCTCATGATTCCCAATGTGGTTGCTAATACATGTAAGTGCCTGAGTGCGTCATCCAACCGTACTTAATCATGATTTGTGTGGTTGCGAAACAGACCGACGGTGGTAGGTCTTTTCAAGGAAGGAAAGAGAGTTCCGCAACACTCCGGGCGGCTATGCTTTTCTGCCAGCTTCAAGGAGTGATCTCAGCTAGGTGTTATTGATAACCTGCAATAAAGAGCAGTGCACATGATTTGAGTAACTCAGAAGGATGTAAACAGTAGCAGATCTTCCGTTAACCAGCAATACCCGTGTTACCGCCTAGTTTCATGTGGCATAGTATGCGTTCCAAATACACATTTGGAAATCCAACGTTGAGTCTGCTGCAGATCGGTGATATCACGCTTCAGTTTTGGTTGCCTTGCTTGACTTGCTTATACTACATGATAGGCCCAAGTTTTAATGTCAGAACAACGTTCGACGGTCTAGTTCAGTCTCACAATCCTCTTAGGGGTTTGGTGAAGGACCATAGCTCACGTACATCAAAACAGCTGTGGGTGACAACAGGTTACAGAGTATCTCACAACTCGAGTGCTATGCATTGTCTCTGACCGTGGGAGTGTCCCATGCGGTGCCTAATGCTTTGCTACCTCCCGCCTCAGTCCGGGCAACTCCTGGTCAATTATGTGCAAACGCGCCAACTCCTATGAAGAAGCCGATGACTGCAAGCAGGTTGCGTCTGTGTTGAATGTCACCATGATGACTTGCCAATGTTGGATTAACACAATAGAGTCAAACGAACCAAAAGGAAAACGTGCCGGAGCACGTCGAAAGTCAATAACTGATATTTACATGGGTTTTCTGGAGGAATGAGTGAAAGCGGAGGAAGCGGAATCTTAGAATGTCTTCGTTTCCGATTGAAAGTGGAGTCCAATGTGAAGATGAGCGTCAACACATTAGCTCGGTACCTAGAGGATGGCAGCATTGCCACAAAAAAGCTACATGTTATACCACGGTCGATGAATATGCTTGAGAATAAAAAGCGACGGAATTCGTGCGTTTTGCAGCTGATGAACTTGGAAGCTGAACGGTGGTAAGCAGTTTGGATTGATGAAATGTATTTCAATCTGCTTTCTGCTCCCTGGTGTACCAGGGAGCATTCAGCCCATGGCAGACGTGCGCAGTGTATGATCGCCAGCACTAGTGGACAAAATTTTCACTTTATCACCGCAACGACTGCAGATAACCTTTCACGATATGTCGTCTTAAGGGGAGTTGTAACAAGGAATGGTGTGCACGGTGCTTGTGGCAAATGCTTGATGTCACCGTTACAGCGGTTACTGATAGGTGTCTGCTGATATGTGACGGCGCAAATGTCATGGCCGCACATAGTGCATTGCTGTGCAAATGTCAATGCTTACCTCATCCTTCAAACCGAGGATTCCTTACACTCAGCTGTTTTTGACAGGTAACTCGGCAGTACCCAAACTCATTGCACGCCTCATATTTTGCTTCCACAGTACAGTGGTAGCGCACAAAGAAAAATCAGGTACATAGATGGGTAAATGTCTGAAAGTTCGCTTACTTAGAATATGCCTTGGGACCCATGAAGCAGCGATATGAAATGCTCCCCAAGTGCAGCTCAATCGAAAAACCGCGTACCAAAGGCGATAGGCAAGTGAAACCTTGGGCGCCTTATCAAGCAGTCACCAAACAACTGTGAAGATTAGAGAAGAGCAGTAGGAGGAGTTGAATGTTATAGGTAGAAATTCGTCACATCTAGACTCACTCAGACAGCCGCCAAACGCCCGGAAAAGCACTGTACGCGTTTCATTCTTTCGGGAATCGTCAGCAGTGCGCATTCCATCGGACCCTTGCTTATAATGCCATAAGTTAATTGGCGGCTTAAGTTTGGTAAGCTCGTCGCATGGTGAGGGGGCTCCCCTGTCCTCTGCACGACAGTAACGTGTAAGTCAATGGATAGTGAGCTGCACTATATCACATCTAGTAACTTATTCACGATGGTCGTTGCCGTCCCCCGTAGCTCAGTGGTCTCAACCACGGACTGGCAACAGTCGAGTTGCGGGTTTGAGCCCTACCAAGGGTCCGATGGAATGCGCACTACTGACGATTCCCGAAAGGATGAAACGCGTATAGTGATTTTCCGGGCGTTTGGCGACTGTCTGAGTGAGTCTAGATGTGACGAATTTCTACCTATAACTGTGAAGATATCAAAATGCAGCACGCGCGCACTCAAGCTGATTCGAATCAATTCCTCCGGACAACCGACTGTACTCGATTTTGCTTGGTAAAGCGTATGGAACAAGTGATGCTGTCACACAGTTTATCTTGGTCACTACATTTCATGCCGTCCGTGAACTTGTACTCTTTGAAAACTATCGTGATCTATCTTGTTATTGTTGTTTGTTACACGGAACTACCGTATATTGGTGACCCAACATTGTCGGAACATTGATGTGAGTGATCAAGCGAGAAACCCATGCATGCATGCATGCATCCGGTAGATTTTTGAGTGGATCGACAACATAGGGACTTACGCCTTTGTACACATTTAATATTACAAATTTATATTGTCGGCCTGTCCAGAGACAGCTTAAAGACGGTAATTTAAATTATATATAAATATATCGCAAGCATCCTTATGTGAGATATTTTAATACTGGAGATTTGTAGATCCACCAATGACTCCTAGTCATATTTTCCCGATGTTACAGTGGGATTTTTATGATGTTTGTAATTAAAAATCATTTTATTGTTCAGGTCTGTATTTCAGCCTACTTTCAGGCTACTACGAGAGGAAAAGCGGACAAATAGTGTTTCGTTTTCTTCGTTTATCTTCATATAGTTTATCTTCTGGTTCGTCAAAAAGCTTCCGTATTGATTACGTGGAACGCACTATCCACTTTGTCAGTTATCAGGCCCGCTTAAGTTACTTTTACCGGTAAACTGGCCAGCGCCAATCGTTTTCCTAGTCATGCGGAACTCCGTGCAAAGGTTTGGTGACACCTGCCGCAGACCATTCAACATTGCACTCAGTTAGCTTGCCCCACTCCGAAACACCCCGATCAATACATCCCAAAGCTGTCATGCGTCAATAGCCCAAATTCCATGCCAGTCGGTCCGCCACAAAGGTGTATGGGCAAAACCCGTCAAACAAAACAATAACTCCCCTAAAAGCACTTTATCAGGCCAAGGTAAGGAGTACCGAGGCGATATATTTGTGTTTCGACTAAGCAATTGTATACAGTTAGACATAGAAGGCTTGTCCTTTTTAAGCTGTTACTCGGGGACAAAGGATCACGCCTTCGGGTGAGAGGAGAGTGCACTAAATTGTCAACTATCCACTAACGTTCTCAGTTAATTGCATCCATAACGCTTTCAAAATCAACCTTAAGGAAATAGGTTTCATCCATACATCTTTCAGAATCCCCCTTAAGGCAATCAAATATCATCCACCTAGCGCGAACGCGTCAAAGAGCACCCCTCGTTGGGTGACCAATCCCAACTCAACCAATAGCATATTATACTAGTTTACGACGAGTTACCAGAGAAGGTTTGGGTGTGATGCAGATCGCGTGCTATTTGGTGGGTGCCTATTCGCGCTCGCGACTCGTATTCAGGCATGATTGGCTACACTGAAGCTGCGCACATGCTAGGGGGTATGCTCGCAAAACTCGCGAGGTGCCATCTGGGCTTAGCAGTCACGAGTGATTATGGTGGTTGGCACGTAACCTTTCAGGCATTTCCACCTATGCATGAAATATGATTGCGCGGTGTGTCCGCGCAAGTCGTCGCTGAGCTATCCGTATACTGCGGGTCACCCACGTGAATGAGTGCGAATAAATTGGCCTTTGGAAATAACGACATGAAGTCGCTCAGAAATACCGTTATTGATGCTCAGCTTGCATGGAAGTTGGACTAGTGGCCCCGGAGGGACGTGGAGAACGTGTGGACCGCGGTGTGTTTCGAGGTGTCGCATGCTCATTGAGCACTATGTTGAAAAGTCCGCGTTTGATGGATGTAGCGATTCGAATCAGGATCAGTGCACGCGCAGTGCACGTGGGCATCCACACCGAGGTTTCACTCGCCTATTACCTTTGTTGTGCCGTTGTTCGACCGAGCGTGCTCCTGGGGAATATTTCATATCGTTACGTCATGGTACCTATTGCGGTAGCTGAGACGTGTAAGTGGTTGCCCCAACCGTTCTCACACATGATTGGTATGTTGCGAAACAGACCAAATATGGTGTTTTACCTTGGGCGACACACACAAACAGAAAAAGAATTCCGCAACACTCGGAGGGGGGTTATCCTATTCTGACAGTTTCAAGGAATGATCTCAGCTAGGTGTTATTGCTACACTGCTGTAAATAGCGGCACACATGATTTGGTTAACTCAGAACAATATAATCACTGGCAGATTTTCAGCTAATCTGCAATACCCTTGTTTCCGTCTCTTTCATATGGCAACTTACGCGTTCCAATGACGCACTTGGAAACCCGACGAGTCTGCACTAGATCAGTGACATTGCGCTTCAGTTTTGGTTGCCTTGCTTGAATTGGTTGGTCTATGTGGTGGTTCCCAGCTTGTAATGCGATTTCCGTTCGCTCAGAACAACCCGTCATCCCGAACCAGTGACGTAGGTCACGTTCGATGATAGAGAACTGTAGGGTCTGCGTTTCGAACCTATAGATGTAGAAGCTGTGGTATCGTATACAGAGTATCTTACACGCGGGTAGTCACCCTACCTACGGGAATTAAATCCTTCAGATGTGCAGCTGTCGAAAAATTTTAAACTTTTTGAGAAATAAGCCTTGTTATCATTAATAAATAGTAGTATGTCACGAAAGTGGAAACTGATCTCATAAGCGTAGGCAAGTCTCAGACTGATACGACACAGTACAACAGCGACATGGCGGAGAAACAAATCCCATCGCGACGCGACTGGACTTTATCTTGATGCGATGGTTTGCCTACTTTCGTGACCTATTGAGCTTCGCTCGGTGGCACCTTCTAGTGTCATCAGGACAGCTCATACCAAACGTGTCAATGGTTAGGGGTCGGATTAACTCAGTCGCACAATCCTCTTCGAGAGGTGGTAGAGGCTCATGGTCCACTTCCCTTGGTACAGCCACGGAAGACAACAGGTTTTACAGTATCTCACAGTTCGATTGGCGTAGAGCACGAGTGCCACGCATTGTCTCTGATCGTCGGAGTGCACCACGCGGTGCTTAATGGCTTACTACCTCCCGCTTCAATCCAGGCAACTCCTGGTGAAATAGGTGCAAACCCGCCAATTCCCACATGCGGTTGCCTGTGGTCGAACACGAATTGCCCTAGATCCTCAAAGGCTGTATCTGACAAGTCTCAAGCAGATCCCAATGATACACTGCAATCACGCTCACCAGTTGGACTAGCTCCCCACTACATTGTGGGTCAAGCTGTTGAGCTAAATGTTCTGGGTGAAGCCACACAAGTGAACCCCCATATACGTGACCGCGTTGTGGGTCAGACTGTTGAGTGAAAGGCTAGGGGTAGGGCACCACAACCAACAACCCTCCTCCGGAAAGTGGAGCAGGAGAATATAATCTGCACTCTCGACCCGGTCGCCAACAATATTTATCCTCTACCCGTACCAGTCTCTTCTCCCCCCTTTATTGCGCAAGGGACTGTCACTGACCTCGTAACTGAAGCTACCAAACCGAGATTCGCATTTCTCATTGGTTAATTTGACGTCCACGCACTTTCTCAGATCGGCCGACAGCAGCACTAACTCTCACCATACATTCCCTCGCTACTAGTGTGTGCTGTCTCCGAAGCACATATACAAAATAACCGCGTCGTGACGAGTCTTTCACTTCCTGATTCCGAATATGCTGACAACGATTACACGCTAAGTGCCTCTTGCGATGCGAAATAAATAGCTCAAAGTTATTATGCTGTCCGTATCACCCTCAGCAATCATAAAGAATGCCATCTACTAGACTGGATGTCAGTGAACAGCCGTATGTGTGCTGTTCGACTCCGAAACTCTATTGCAGTGAATAACCGGCTGAGGATATCGTGCATTTTCAATGCTTCTGTTTATGACCCCATTGACTGCAGTTCGGAAGGTCTGAAAGACCACTTCTATCGTCACCAGGAACTATTGGGACTCTAATTGTTGCTGGTTACATGCATGTCTTAATGGGTCACCTTTCGAACTCTGAACAACACCTGGAAGGATGCTTCGGGGTGCATGAACGCCGAACAGACGGGGCAATCGATTCCTACAACTATGTGCTGACATCAACGCGCATATTGGCAGCACTGTTATCAGGCACTAATGTTCACATCGTGTCACATGTGCCCAGCGAACCCCTCGATGACGTTGACCCAAATTGACCCTGTCGCTGTAGGCCACACGTGGAGCACCTCAGTTCAAGACCGTCAGTCAGATTTTGAGTATGTGTCTGCATTCGGACCAGGCTCTAGTGTCTCCCGGTTCACGTGCAATTACAGTGACACCTATAGTTGTGGTACCAAATGACTCCCTAACCCTGACGTACCTGCGGCACCGTGACATGCGGTACACTTCGATCACACTTCGGGAGGCTTTCAGCCTCATTCGACACACAATGTCAGCAACGATTGCCTGCCCTGACCGGGGTTACACCCAATCTCCTGTCTTTGCTACTGGATGCCTCATCGTCCCGCGTTTTCGACACTGAAAGCCCTAACCTTGTAACAAAGGCCACCTGCGCCCTAGTCATGGCCCATCCATTACCGCTCTGCGCCGTTGGTGCACTTAGGTTGGCCAATACTAGCTCGCCTATAGATACTGTTCCCAGTATGATTGATGCTCACAAAGTTGGCTTGCCCATACGTCTCCGTTTGAACCCGTCTCCATCTTACCCCCTAACTTGTTGCACCTCAGCACATTAGATAATCATATGGTGCAACTTAACCTCATTTAATTCACTCTACGCATAATGTCAAGAGGAGGCCCACGCGTACGCCATCCAGTGGAGGTTAAAGCAAGAATATTGAACAAATATGAAGAATGTGATGAGTGGAAGCAGATTGCATCCGTGTTAAATGTCAACCTGAGGATTTGCCGAAGTTGGATTAAAAGGTTAGAGTCCAACGAACCAAAAGAAAAGCGTGGCAGGGCACGTCGAACATCATTGACTGACATTTACCTGGATAATCTGGTGGAATGGGTAAAAGCGGAGCCTACCTTAACCTTAGAGTGTGTTCCTTTCCGATTGAAAGCGACGCCCATTGTAGAGGTGAGCGTCAGCACAGTAGCTCGATGCCTGGAGGGTCGCCTCATTACCGTAAAAAAGCTACATGCTATACCGGAGTCAATGAATACGTTTGAGAACAAGAGAGGAAGTCTTAAGTTTTGCAGCTGCTGAACTTGGAAGCTGAAGGGTGGCAACCAGTTTGGATTGATGAGACGAATTTCAATCTGTTTTGCGCTCACACGTGGCACAGGTGCGAGGTGCAGTGTAACGGGCACTTGTGGACAAAACCTGCACCTTATCGGCGAAATGACTGTAGATGGACTTTTGGAATGTACGGTCATAAGGGGGAGTTACAACAAGGAACGGTATGCGCAGTGGTTGCGGCAAATGCTTGATGCCAGCGGCACCGCTCTTACTGACGGGTGTCTGCTGCTATGTGACAACACACCATTACACACTGATCTGGAATGTGTGTTCCTAGAGGACCGTTATCAATCAGAGAGGTTATTGCGACTCGCGCCATATTCGCCTTCACTGGACCCCATAGAAGGCGTTTGGATTATCATCAAAGTGAACGTCAAACAAGCCATGTTGCGCGGATATTCCGCGATGCTGCGAGGAAATCCAGGTGGTACGCTTAGTAACAGAGAACAAAGGATCCAGTTCCTTGATAAGATCGTACCCGAACCAGGAGCCAGCGTTACGCAGCACCATTATGAACAAATGGTAGGATATGTCAGTGTGAAGTAGTTGCGTGCAATACACTTAATGGATCTGTAAATCTCTATCATGTCACTGATATATTGTTGCTATTTTTAACCATTATTGTTGCTTGAAAGCCACGTAAGGTTGCCTTGTGCCCTCCAATTTAGGCAACACTTGGACGTACTGTCGGCACCCGTAATCTCGGAAGTTATATTACTGTTTGTATTTCGCCGACGCGGCTGTCGTATCTCGACCGCTAATAAACCATAACAATTACCATGGCAGCTGCAGTGCTCGCAATGTTTGAGGACCAATAGCCCAAATTCCATTCCAGCCGATTCTCCACGTGGGCGAAATATTGAGCCCCTTTCATCAACCCAAGAACAGGACTTCAGGTAAATAGCTGGGTGCCCTACTAGCACAATTGCGCCCACTGTCAAGTGATGGATAATTCGCAATCGAAAGCGGAGTAGTCTTACCGCTTGCAGCAATAGTTTGTGTGCGTAGGACACCTGACGGATCGTCTTTATCAACAAAGCCTCACTGATGGCAAGCAGTTTCCGACTGCGGTTACGTAATAACAACTTGGACGAATTCACCGGGGCTTCCTCTGAGGCTTGGGGATGGACGAGGCGCGGGTCCTGTTCATCACTTGCTCCACTCAATCATGTTGCCACAGGGATGGCTTTAATTATATTACGAAATGGTCAGCTATCCCGTGCGTCAGTTGAACCGACGAACTTGGCCATACCACGAGGCGGAACTGTCTGGCAATGTACTCATACACACATGCACTGTCATTGCAAACATGTACTTTTGTCCTGTTTGATCACACTATGTTAGCTTAATCTAATCATGCCCGTAAAGGTGTGGCACGCTTTGTCTAGAATAAAAGTTTACTTATTTATTTAGCACTCCTGCATGAATAATCCATGCGAATTTGGGGCAAAGCTGATTGTTCTAGCATGCTAGACACAGTCAGTGATCGGCTAGGTCGGATGTATTGGGTGTGACTCCGTCGAATTGCGATTTAACACTAATAATACTGTGTATTTGTTCGTGGTATTGGGGAACTGTGTCCGCAAAGGGAAGAGGGATTTCAGCACTCTGTCGTGTAGCTGTATCAACTTTCCAGTGGGTGGAGAGTTAAGCGAATGATTTCACTGACATCAATTGAGCAAGGCTTGCAAATGTGTCGTTCAACTAGTTTGGCTGAAAATGTAGATAAGTCGGCCCTCTGTTATTAAATGTGTAGGGAGCAATTCGGATGGGGTAATTTGCTCAAACGATTCACCAGTCAGAGATCCAAAGACCTCAATACATCGATGCCGTGTACAAGACCAACTCCTACCGCGTCCGGTAAAAGAGTGGAGTCAAATATCAGCGTTCGTGGGATGTCGTTCCATATAAATCAATAGGCCGATGACCCACACGATTGGATAGAAACTGCCAGAACGGCTACACCATTGCAATACTCTGCGAACGCCAACACCGTTTTGGCAGAAATGCGTTTGAAGTTGACGAACTGGGGCTGTGGATGGTCTCCTAGTTGAAGACAAAGCGAGCCTCACCCGCACAGGCAAGTGACATTTGTGATGTGTGTATGTGCACAGACGGTTCCCTGCAACTAAGCCCGACTCAGATTCACCTTGCGAGGGATGGCACATGAAATTTAATGTGTATGCACAAACGTTGCACCGCCTCACACCCGTGGTGTTCCCATCGCAATACAGGAGATAATTTGCATCTCTTTAACTTTGGCTCTAAAAATGCCGCAGGGCAGTAGAAGAACTGATGGTAAGTCCCTGGGGTGCTCCACCAAACCATCCTAAATCGTAACTGAGGGAGAACCTGGATGACTGCAACTCATGTTGTTCACGTCGATACCCAACAGGCAGAACATTGAACGAGCACATCCACGCACAGGCGTTGCAAGTTTATTGCGATTGATCACCCAAGTTAAGCTCACCCTCTGCCTCGACCGAACCCCCCTGTTAACTAGCACCAACGGATGTTCGCACCAGTCTAATTAACACAGCGATAGGGAATGACCAATTTTAGTTTGGGGACGGCTTGTTCTCTAAAGCATTAGGCATGGTGAGTGGGTGTGGAATGCTTCGTTTTGGGGATCGTGAGGTGTGAGTCTGATACATGTGTACTAGAGATGTATTTAGTGACTCCGAATCAGGAATTCCTCACGTGTGGTCGTTCAGACAAGATTCGCTCCTCTCTGATTCTCTTGAAGGCGTGTTACTATGATAGCGAGGAGCCACATACTTTATATCAGAGGGCGCATTGACAGCGTATAGCACTCCACAAGAGTAATTTCTCCTTTCTGAATAAAGCAGTATCGGTACCCTGATACAAACCGAATTCCACTATTGCAAGGGATTATTAGGGAGGATCTGAATTGTACATTGGTCGTTTGGTGAGGGGGATACCCTCTGCTATGCATGGCAATAACGTACAAGTCAGTGGATAGCGAGCGGTGCTATATTACACCCAGTAACATAGTCACCTCGGTCATCAACGTCCGCTGTAGTCCCGTAGTCTTAACCACGGATTGCTAACAGTCGTGGCACGAGTCCTAACTCCCCAGGGGTCAGATGGAATGCGCGCTATTAGCGTTTGCTGGTAGGATGACATGTCCGTTACATTCTCAAATGCTGAGCTCTATCAATTTGGCTTGTGGGTACAAACCAAGGTCAGACAACCTGACCCTCGACAGTTTGCCGATGATTGTACTGTGTTAACTACTACTTCGCACGCTTTCCACATATCGCGAATCATTCGGTGGCTACACGCTTTCACACCATTTTGCCTTCAAGAACCGCGGCGACCAAAATCCGCAATAGTCTTTTGTTCCAAGGATTGCCTGCCGAAACGGTGCATGGATTCTGGGCTTTTTTGGCTCCTTGTACAATGACATATGTAAGAGGTTCTTAGAACTAATTTGGTTACGTTCTTATAACCAGCAGGTTGCGGCATGTGTAACGTTAATCTGCATGGAAACTCACGTGGATTGTGTTTCATGCGGCTGCTGAAAAATGAATAAGTAAATCAATAAATGCATAAAAAGATTTTTTCGGGAAAACTGTGTAGTAAGTACATAAGACAGATAACTGTCCAGGTAGTTCAAGGCGATTTCTCAGACAAGTTTCCGACTGTTCAATCAATCGCATACACCAGATAAACGGAAACGTTGACAGAAATACCAGCCTCAGCTACAGTTAAGCATTCAAGTGAAGTATTACGACAAGTCATGGAACTGCTTGCAGAGGACATGCATTCATGTGGAGTAGCCCTTCGAAAGGCTTGTCTCATACTTCCACAACTTATCTGGCTCTGTGCCGATGCGGCTCAAAAACAACTAAGCCATATCCGCCTTAACTCGCCTTTCAAAACAAGATGGTCGCTCCTTCTATCCAGCTCATCTCACTATTCAATTCTTTCGAGTACAACACATTACTTGTTTGTAAATAATGCTTAGCGTGGGGCTACAGTCAGTCATCTCAGTAGACCAACACTCAAAAGCAAAAATAAACACAGAATGAGTCAAAATAATACTGATAATAATTAGTTTAATATTAATAAATGTTATACTTTACTGCAGTGTGAGACACAATCCCACACTTTGGCCGGTCAAGTCGTATGAAGGAAACGCAGATCTGTTCAAAAATGAAGCGGTTCCCGAACGAATTTACAGACTGACTCATCCGTTCTACGCCTTCAACACGTGGAGAAGTTGATATTGCAGGTGCTACACAATACAGGTAAATGTTCTCGATTTGTCTCCCCCGAGGTAAACAGTTCAGAAATAATATAGGGAAAAGATGTTTCCACGTTAGTGTTACGCTTTAGTCAGGGCGAATTATTCCTGTCGTCAAAACCAGAATATTATTGCAGTCGCTGACCTTGGATCGAAAACATCAGATTAGTCTCTGAGACCACGACAGCGATGAGTAACTCCAGTATATTGCTGATGCTAGGGTGCGCAGGATTTTCAGCCTGGTGTGGCTGAGTGATTCCATCATGAGACGAGCTTTGCAGAGATGCGGCTTTGTGTGCATCTGACCTAGTACATGCTTCTATCAATTTGGCATGACTGGGTGTCAGGCCAAGTCAAGTCAAGCCAATAAGGTTTCCGTGGCACATACTATGTGCATATGTGGTGTATATTCGGCTGTAGTTCACCCCTCCCAGAGAGAGAGAACAAATGAAAAAAGTGTTGACATGGTTGACACTAATGAAGCAATTTACCAATCAGTTGTCAGTTGAGTAAAATTTTAAACAGTCAAAAAAGTAACGATTAATGGAGAAATCGCGTGCGTATATATCTAGTTTTGTACATTTGTCTGGTCGCCAAGGTTGGTGTGCGTTTCTGACATCAATCTGTAGATTAAGTGGCTAACATCAATGAATATTATGGATGCAGGCCTTCTACCAAGATTAACATGATTCGATAGAGTGAGGTTAGCATGTTTCGACTGCGAATTGTCTCTAGACTACAATGTATGTCTTCACTAAATCTGAGGACTCTATTCAAAGAAGCCGAGGAAGACCACGGGGGAACAGTAGATTCAGTAGAATACTACTGCAGATTCTATCCCTCTCGAGTACCGTCATGCGATTTTACCCATCTATGGGTGCTACGACTCACCATCTCTTCCCTGTGGGTTTGAACTTCATAAGGCAGCAACAAACATGTCACTGCATAATGCAGCACCGTCACATAAAGGATAATATTACAAGTGTAAACCTAGTCGGCATTCGCAGTCACTGTTTCAAACAGTTTCG
>CALYDF020000743.1:0-25219 GCA_944474145.2 Dicrocoelium dendriticum | reverse complement strand
TACTATGTATAAAATGAATGAATGTGTCAATTAGTTAGAATAGAAGCCAGGGGGTGACGTTCTACCTAGTAACAAACCATGTGTCATTATAAAGATCGTGGCTGTAGGGAAAGTTAGAGGGGATTGGGTGGACCAAGAAATTTACACTATAAAGTTCAAGGAGGTCGGCTTCTCGACATGTCAGCTAATGTATCAAACAAAAGCTGTTCACTCTACTTGGGACCCCAAAGTGGCTGTCGGGAAATACCAACCAACGCTAACTTCAAACTGAGTGACTTCATTTCTTTTTACTAAGTCATCACATGTTATCCTCTCCTCTTCCTCTATAACAATCCACGAAGCTCAACCATCGTCGGCATAGTGCATTGCTAGAAATTACAAAATTCGTACCAACAAGTTCCATACAGCGAACTACGAGGGTTGGTTGCCTAAAGAGGAAGCGCAGCGACCAACGTAGGGCGCAACCCGTTGACATTATATAAGTGATGGGAAAGTACATGCTATAAGAAAATAAGTAATTTTGGAACATGTAGGCATTTTTAACCAAATACATATAATTGTCGCAAAATAGGGGTATGCCTGAAAGACGCGATCGGCACATGTGAGAATAATGAGATGATAGTAAGTAGGAGCTAGCAAATATGTTGGGGTTAATGGTTGAAAATGCAGCCGCGAAGCGGCTTTACGGGGATCGTTGTACCAAAAATCGTGTTATAACATTCAGTACAAATTATGCGGATGTGCATTAGAGTAAATCATGGGGCTGTCTAGAAATTTCCAATAATACTATTTCTCCTTTCCCACCGAAAACATGTACGTGAGGGTAGTCACTCACATCCTAATTAGCCCCATCCAATTGAAGTATAAACAATCATGCAGCCAAGTAATCCGTGACTAAGTCGGCTGATGTCATCATAAGTCAAGAGAAGAATATTCGGTGTTTGCAGCAAATCTGATGAGGTTTGTAGCTATGGGCAAATAGCCCTTCTTTCACCGCGGCTTCTCAATAGGCAGGCTTATGAAATGGGAAACACTGTGATTCACGCTGCTCAACACCAAGCAGAAAAACGTTACGCATAAGAGCAAACAAATAACTGAATTTTAAGTGCTTAATATGATCAACAGTTTCGGACAAGTTGGTTAAACATCAAATATCGCAAAATCTAGGCATACGTGGTTTTCGATAATAGCAACTTTATAAATTTCGAAAAGTGGCATGGATATAAGACTAAGCTGCAACAATTGCTGATGTTTTAACTGGAACATTCAACGCGCAGGGCAGGTAACTTCAGCTCTTTTTTCTGGATGTGTCAGCGAGTGCGAGTGTCATGATGTTTGTCAAACATGATGGAATGCTTTTTCGGTTGATACTTCCAGCTGTCTATCGTTAGGCACAGCTAGAAGCTTGGCTATCTGATGACAGGCCGTCATGTGCACAATGCTTTAGGATGAGCAAATGCGTAATTAATTCTTAATATGAAGTTTTTAGCATTTGATGCTTACTAATGCCATCAAATTAGAGTCAGTTGGGCGACCAATATAATTCGAATAATTACGGTTAACAACCTCAGCAATACAATCTGCTGCGAATTCGCCATCCGGTCACTGAGGTAAGAGTTCTACACATATCACATGCATGCTTATAGAAGACACGGAGTACTGATACCTGCACTGTATATAGGAAACCTGTAGATAACGGGTCAACCGGATAACTACAGGACGGCGAAGCATTTAGATTCAATTATCAGAGATACTTCCTATGTCATATTTAGAGAACGGAATGTGTCTGCACACATATCTATACCTAAACAGCTTTAACAACTCTTTGTCTTCCAAGGAACATAAGCAACACTATATTTTACAAAGAAAAAGCCCGCTACATTAAATAGAGAGACAACGGATTACTCCATTCGGTGCGTTGGATTATCTAAGAGACTGTTGGCGTAACGATTTATTTCAAATTAATAGCATTGAAAAAAACGTCGGCCAAATAAAAATGACAAATAACGTTACTCAACTTAATGAAAAACGCAGAGAATATTTACAATATTGAATTAATGCATGGATGATTGTGTTTGTGAATAATGTCCACGATAATACATGGGAACAGGCATATATTACAGGCTTTTAACACATTGAGAGCGCGTCAAGACGGTTAGTTCCTGGTGCACTTTGAGAAGGGAATCGGATGCACTTGCTTTAATATTTAAAATTATGTTATGTTTTTCCTACTTAATTTGGATATGTGTCATAGCTACGAGGTTCAGCGCAAGCACAAACCCAACTGTGAGGTTGAATTACGACATAAGCCAATAACGTGGTTGGTGAAAATTAATTTCCCTGTGGAACGAGTGACGACAGGATCAATTGCGTGATAATCAGGGTTGCACTTTACATCCTGAGATTCCATTGCGTGTCTCCAGTAGCAGATTAGGGGCAAATCCTTAGGTGACACATTCAACTAGCCGCAAGTACCAGGGGCAAAAATTAAACAGTTGCCAATATTTATTAGCTTGTCTTGTGATTGACTTTTGCTGCAGCATCTGAGGCCTAGATTGTGTGAGAATATTGAGTAGTTAGGTGCGTACCTTTAGCTACGGTGACCATAGTACCATTGAGCTCAGTGGAAGTCGTTGCATTTTGTAATGAGAAAAGTGGTCGTGTATTATCTTGTCCTGGCAAGTAATTCTTTGGGATAAGTTCAAGTAAATATCGAACACTGCAATTAGCTAACTAGTAAAGTAAATTATTAGTAATGATTTTATATACAGGAACCCGTAGTGCTTTAATAATAGCTTCATAGCTGTTGGCACCATTATGATAAGAAATTAGAGAAGCTAACAGAATAATTATGTCGTCAACGTGCGTAGTTCACACTTAGCTGGGTTAGGGATATTGCAAAGCTAAGTCTATCGATGTAAGAGTCAAAAAGTTTAGCAGGCTGCTTACTGTCTGATAAATAAAGCATTATTGCTTTGGAGTTTAGGAGTAAATAAAATCGACTGACGTCATGATTGGAAGTATGCAGTCTATGTGTAGTGAGAAATAATCCATAAAAATATGCCAGTTACAAGTTATATGCAAGTTACTAGTGGTGTAATATCATCCGGTTTCTCTATGATTTTCCTTCGTAATAACTTCTGGCTGGGATTTAATAT
Organism: Dicrocoelium dendriticum; assembly: GCA_944474145.2. Classification (NCBI taxonomy): domain Eukaryota; kingdom Metazoa; phylum Platyhelminthes; class Trematoda; order Plagiorchiida; family Dicrocoeliidae; genus Dicrocoelium; species Dicrocoelium dendriticum. The sequence goes on along the minus strand of CALYDF020000743.1, from coordinate 22,061 downwards.
GTTAGTTTTATGGCAAGTGCATATCATAAGTAATGCGGTAAGTTCCCTTGGGATGGCTAGTCATCCAAAGTAGAGAATTAGCATTGTGAAGCTCCATGATTCTGAATTCCACTTCAAGCACATGCAAACGCGAGGTCCAATGGATTTGAAATGAAGGAAAACGGTAATGTGAAGACTTAATTTCCGCATGTTTGAGTTGCTACCGTTGACTAAAGGCGTGGGAGCCTTATGACAAAAGTGGTGCCTTGCTTGTAATGACAATTGAGGAATTAGGTTTGTCGCCTTAACTGGTCGTTAGTGTCTCGAATGTTCAGCATTGCAAAATAGTTGACGGTGCTTTGACACGTCGTATGGATAAAGGGGAGGTAAAATTTGAAATAGTTATGCCGGCACTAAAATGGTCCACATTGACATTAAAACCATAAATTATTCTATGTGATGATCACGGTTTTCATAAAACAGTTGACAACCTATGGGTTCAATTTGCCTCTTGATCCTCGAAACCCTAATGTATATGTCAGAATCGCATTCGTAATTCAGGACGGATATGTTCACTGTTTTATTAATCAATATTGATAACGATTCTAAATTGGTTGTCCAATGCCATAAAAGCGGTCTACACTAGCTGTTGTGTTTGAAGCTACCTATCTGTGAAAGCTTCCCCGACTGGCTTGTTGCAAAATGCAAGGCTGATGGCGTTGATGCGCATGAAGTTCAATACCACACTAGTGCCGTTCGATGCGTCGCAGGCTGTGTGGGATTATTGCACTCACTCAACTTTACATAAGGTAAGTAAAAACACAAGACTTAGTATCGGTATTACAAAGCTACGATAACAAGCTCATGTGGCCACTCCAAAAGGAAGGAGTCGCGTTGTGCGTGAGCTATGCTGTAATCCTTTAGCAAATGTTGTAGTGCTGATTACTCTTTCAGGAGAAGCACAACCAAACATTTAAAACATTATTGTTGCTTCAGTGTACCATTCACCTCGGCGTATGCATTCATAGTTTCCGAGTATTCTAGCAGGTATTACAACCAGCATTCCAGAGTAAGTAATTTACTTATTGTGCATTCACGAAAGGACTTCCCATTTTCGAACATGGAGACATGACATCCTTGCAATTGACGGTAAGCTGGGAACTAATTATTTAGTGGTAGCATTAAAATAAGACCACAAGTTTAGTGCATAATTAGTAGCACCATACAGGAAAGTTATGACAAGATAGAAATGATGCGTGTGCACTAAAAAATATAAATCTATATCAGCAAAATGCAAGTAAAACTGCTAAGATTTAGCTTGCTCGAAACGATAAAATAGCAAATGGGTTTAGTCTTTATAACGACAAATATATATACATAACTCCAACAGGGTAACGAACCACATAAAAATTTATGGACTGTAGTTTGGGCTGATAAAACCGATGTCTAAGTCGGTGTTTAAATTTATCAGGTGTCAAATGTGAGGAAAAAGTGAATAATATGTTTTAATTATCTTAGATTAAAAGTGGAACCAAACTTGAATTCACAATTTCAGAAAGTGTTAGAATTCAAATCTCGTTTGTAAGAGTGCATATTGTTAAGCGTTTTTCGCTTCATGCAGTTGCTTCCACATGTGTTTCTCTTATGAAGCTTTTCTTGTATAATATCACAGTCTTCATGACTTAATCAACCGCTTACGAATACGGTCCAGAGGCCAAAAAAGCGATGCTTTAAAAATGTGTTCAGAGTAGTAGGTCGAGCATCCGTTGAAAAAAGTCGGGAAGCAGCAAATTTCTTACGTATGGCTAAATAAATTCTGACTTGTCAAAGAGGATTACAATGCTCCGTTTCGAAAAATTTTCAAAGAGAAAGATTAATAAAAAATGCTATTCTGGAAATCAACTGAACACTGTGAGCATACTACCTGAAATCCCGTGGAAAGTACTGGATCCCGCCAACAGAGAGGTACAGAAAACGTCAAGATAAGAAAAGAGTGATTTCTCACAGTGTTCCTGAGCTTACAGATTTCTCTTCCGACGAGGCGCAGATGCACCACCGCGAGCAATGGCACTACATCCGGAAGGATCTTACTCTCGAAAATGTCGTGGCCATTTTGTTGACACGGATCCCCATATCACTTAGATATAAGGGGTACGGACTCAGGATGCTAAAACGTGTGTAGAAATCAGAACTAACGGCACAAACACTTCTAGAGAACTAAGCTAAATTCCCTAGCAGATTGTCAACAGACATTCGACTGAAAGCAGCAGGAACACCAGCACCTTCTAATTACAAATCAGTAGAGGCACAATCTTAATGAAAACGCCAACTGCAGGACCCGACTCGGGGACGATTCCAAGTGTAGCCATTATATCCGAATGGACACAGCAGAGCAAAGGCAAACACCTGGATCCGGGGCATCTGATACCTGCTTATATATCAAATACTTCTCAAGGGTATGCAAGCCATCCAAAAAAGGCTTAGTCGCTTACCCTTTATTGTTCGGCGTATACTCACTTGTTTCCAAATCCACACTAGCACAATTTTGGTCTCCGAGGAGCTCTCAAGCATGTGCACAAATGTCCAAGATCTACTCAGCAAATTATCCGAATTAAGACTTTGACAGGAGTCAGCAGTCTGGACCTCATCGCTGTCACCAAAAGGTGGTTGCGCTTTAAGGTAACGGATGCAGCTAACAGGCATGTCCGTGGTCCGGAAGGATTGAGCCAGCAAAAGTGGTGGGGTCGCCCTCCACTTTCATAACCACTTTCAATGTGAACCAATGAATGATTCAGAAATCGACGTACCTGACTGCATTTGGTGTAGTTTCCGGCTGAGAGGGAACGATCTTGGTCTATTGTTTGTTGTTTACTGCCCACCATCGTCTACCCTGAGATGGACTGCAACTCGGTGGTTGCTTTGAGACAAGTGGTAAACAGGAAGTACAGTCACGTTCTAGTCACCGGCGACTTCAACATACATGCTCTTGAATCCCTGGTCACACTAGGAGCGCTAGTCAAAGCCGACCTGCAATATCTGGTTTCAGACTTCCCGCTTTATGATCACGTCACTGCGCACACTAGATTCAGGGGAAATAACAGGCCATCCAGATTGAACCTAATATTCAATAATGAAGCAGTGATGGTCGTGAGAGTGATAACTGAGACTTCTCTGGGCCACAGCGATCATGCGACGCTATTGTTTCATTACATGTGCTACACGGATTATCCTAAATAGCATGTTGAGGAATATCATGTGGTAACCAACTACGACGACCTGTCCGACCTCATTGATGCAACAAGGTGCTCCTTCTTAGCCGAATTGATTTCTGAGCTACCTGCGGAGAATTCGCCAGCATAATTAACAAGCTAGTGGCAACATATCTAAAACCAAACTCTACCGGCCTAAAGGCATGAAGTCTACTTTAAGGAGCGGGACATGTAACTGCATGGCTTTAAGGGACTTGGTATGGCGCACCTACATAGCGTCCCCGAACTACGATACCTGGAGGCCTACATAACAAAAAGGAACCACTTTGTCAAACACATCCGGGAGGATAAACTGAAGAACCAACAAGGTCTAGTGGAAAGGTTTTGCTCCAAACCCAAACTGCTATACAGACACGTAAACAATTTGCATCGTGTTAAGCGCGGTATTCCTGCTTTGCACACAGCATACGGGTTAGCCCATACCGCACAAGTGGTGGTCAACTTTCTGGAACAACAATTTGGCTGTACCTTTCAATGCGTGCAACCGTCATACCTCCTGCCTAAGCAGATAATGCCGCCATCAGCGCTTAATCACATATCGTTATCATATGCAGCTGTACTGAATAGGCTGATGTCTCTGGGCAAGTGCAGCTCCCCGGGTACGGACGGCATTCACCCGAAGGCGTTGAAAGTTGCTGCCATGAGATTGGCGATGCCACTAGCAATTTTCCTTTAGGGAAGTCTGAACGAGATGCACGTCCCCACGATGTGGAAACACGGAATCATCACGCCAATCTAAAAAGTGACAGCCGGACTGAACCAGCAAATTATCGCCCGATAGCACTATTTTCTGTGACCACCAAGGATATGGAGTCCATTATAGCTAAGGCTTTGATAGGGTACTTGCAGAACAACAAAATTATTGTTCCGGTGCAACACGGATTTCTCTAAAATCGGTCCTGTACCACTAATCTCTTGATTGCTCGTGTAAGCTGGACGGAATCTGTGGACGCTTGTGTAGGAGTCGACACGGCCAACCGGAATTTCTCATAAGCATTCGACCGTCTAGATCATCGCCTTCTACTCCACAAGCTCTAAAATATGGAACCGACGATTTTGTTCTGGGCTTGATAGGAGACTTTCTCGTTCAACGTCATCTGAATGTGAGGGTTCGAAGCAACCTATCGGATTCCATAGAAGTACAGTGCGGCGTACCTCAGAGCTCGTTACTTGAACCATGCCTGTTCTTGGTCCTCATAAATCATCTCGCGATTATGCTATCTGCTACATATTTTCTATTTACTGATGATTTAAAGTATGGCGTACGAAAGCTGCAGCGGAGAATCACACAGCGTTACATGATGAGCTGGACAAAGCGTACGCTTAGTCCATCCAGAAAACACTGCATTTTAACGTCACCAAGCTTAAAGTTTTCAGCATACGGCACAATAATATGCACAAATACCGCCAAAGACCACAAATGCTGCAACGGGCTGCCCATGAGTGCGATCTCGGCTTGCTAGTTCAAGATGACCTAGGTTGTTTGAGGCAGACTGGAATGGCATCTAAGAATGCAAACCAGTACCTTGATCTTCTTCGTAGAGCTTTCGGGAACTTTGGCCCTTTGGTCTTTCCAGAAATGCATAGTGCGTACGTGAGGCCGCACGCGGAATCCGCTATTCAAGCGTGACAACCAAGGCTCAAGCACCATCTCACCGCGCTCGATACTGCACAACTTAGGGCAACGAAGAGCGTCAGAGGTGTGACCAGCCTCCTCTACCCACACAGGCTGATGACTCAAAATATACAGTGGCTGTTTTCGGCGTCAGTGGAGCAATCTCGGATTTGTGTACCAGATTCTGGGAAACGTCAACCACTCATACTACTCCCTTCTGAGACCCAGTCGAAACTCGCAGCTAATAGGTTATTCGTTTAAGCTGGTCACGCAGTACAGCCGGCTGGAATACCGGAGAAACTTATTCTCCCTTCGAGTGTCACAGCCTTGGTACGTTCTCCCGGAACATATAATTAATTCTCCCACCCATGCTCTTTTCAAAAAACACCTTGACGTTAGTCCGTCACATATACAGGACCTGCTATAGCCCATGACCTCCAGATGCTGGGACTAATGCACTACAGAAAGTAGACAGTGCCATAACCCCACTCGAGAATGAATCACTCCAAACCACTTACACACAATGAGATAAAAGATACTAATTTATAAACCAGATTGCTGTATCACCGAGAAAGCTACAAACGAGTAAGCATTGTACTTGCTATGTTTTATTTTTTCTTTAAATTATTACGTGTTTTATAATCAATCCCCTTATTGCATTTTGTGCGCACTTTCCAATTTCAAACTCACTTGATACGGCAGTGCAGTTAAATATGTAATCACCCGAACAGATGATCCCATTCTCCCTTGACTATTTTTTCTCACACAAATCACCCTACGGAACATGACAACACCTGATTTTTACCCGTTATAAATCAATGTTAATTGCCCAACTTAATACATGTCAGAAACCACTCAAATTGAGGATTTATTCAACTATTCAAAGAAAATAAGAAGAATATATGCTTCTGTATTCAGAATGTTCTGCCTAATAGATAACTAAAGTAAACAATTCCTCCAAAACGTTCAGCCGCTTTGGATGAGTGGTTTCGAAACCTCATTTGATTTGGGGCAGTGTGGCTCACAAATTGCTTATATGGTTTTCTACTTGAACGGGTGTGTAATTAAATAGCGTTCATATATATGTACCAAAGTCAATCTGCTATAAATTCAAGGTTGATTGCTGTTCCTTAAAAATATAACGCCCAGAATTCTAATTAATTGCGCAATATGCATTTTTTGAAGCAAAATAAACAAATACAATAAAAAATAAAATACATTAGTTTTCTGACTGACATATGGGATCAGCATAGCAAAATCGTAAGGCGTCTATGTGATAAATAGATTTTATTGATTGATGAAGGAATTCAGGGCGGTGTTGCTTCTTTACAATTCTTTGCAAAATTTCGTAAGATGTTAATTTGTTGTTTCAGTTCTATTCCTTACCATTTTCTTTAATAAAACATGATCAAAAATTTGAAACTAATTAGATTTCAGCCGGTTAATAGGAAAGCTCTGAAAGGAAACACATATTAAATTAAATTAGCTTATAAAGTACGGCAAAATGTGCAAAATGAATGACAACAACGTTTGACTTTGCATCCGCAGGAGAGTTAAATTCCTCCTCGACAATTTCGAAATTCTGCAAAACAATGTTCGTTTTAAATCTATACAAAATTTTGCTTGAACCATCGTGGCAATTAAATCATCACTGTGTCGCGACCTAACATTTACTGCTCGCTTTTGTGCAAAAATGCAAATTAGGGTAATCTTAGTTTCATTTATGGAAAGTCCTGTCGGTCTGAGGTATAAAAATTAAGAACTGCGAAGCAAATTGTTTAGCATGAATAAAGCGCGCCCTCTAAAGTATCCTAATGTTTACTGAAACAGCATTTATGACCGTTGACAACAGACAGTTTGAAGAGCATGTACGCCTTATTCATCTTGCTATCATCTTTGTGGATTCAGAAGATTATTTCATTAGCAAAGAGTGAGGTGGCACAAATTAAACCTGTATGGCAAGAATCTGCTTCATGTTATGCATATGCTTGAATCTGCGACCTGAGAAAACAGCACGATGCCATCGTTGCACATAATAAACGCGGTCCAAATGGGTGAGTGAAAAAGAATCATCGCCCTGACAATTTGTTAAGGTCACAATAGCGATAAATTTTCAAAGTGATAGTATCTGTTTCTGGTATGCGCAAACTGGAAACACTACAGTAGACGCCCGTGTGAAGCGACATGCAATAAACCTTGTGTCAGGCGAGAAAATTGTATTTGGTCGCCCCTTGTTTAAAATGGTAAGATAAATTACAACTATTGTTTGATATATAAAGGAAATATTATAGCCAACTTTTCGCAGAAACACTGGTCGTTTGGATGGGCTAGGGATAAACAAGAAAATTAAAATTACTTGTATAGTTGCTGATGTAAGAACTTGAACGCTGGTCAAAATTTAACTTTCTACTAATAAATCTGACAAAAGGTTGGTGGACTATTTTCCCAAATTAACTAATCACGTCTAGTTGCTTTTTGAAGTTACTCGGAAAGGGATGTATTATATTAATTATACGATGAGCAATTCATAAAATTTTGATACTTACTACAGTATTATAATAATTATTTATGCAAAAACTGATTTTGGAAAGTACAACATGGTTGTTTCTTTCGCTGCGCATGGCTGGATTGAGTTTTCCTTTGCGTCTTGAGATCAATTTCCTTGGGGGGCACCTTGCTTTTGAGCCACATATATTTCGTGTGCCTGTAGCAATCTTCCTTTTATTTCGGAGACGTTCTTGAGGTAGGAGAATACTATATGTTTGTTTGCATGTCCAGATGACTGCTGCTGCTGTTGCTGTGGCATTCGTTTATTTATGCTGCTTCTGATAAAGTTTCTCGGAAAACCGTTGTATCTAAACATTCGATATAAGAAATTATCCTCTTATTTTTGCGATTCGAATATGCTGCAATGCTTTTCTGCTCGTTTGAACAAGTTTAAATGCAACTCTTTTTGTGTTTCATCGAGTGCTTGCTTTGGTAGTTAAATATCTGGTCCGTATGCGTTTTGTGCTGATATACGCACGTTTCCATAGATCGTCTCTATCCCTAGTGACCAATACATCCACATATAGAAGCTTGTTTTCCTCCTGTAACTGAATCTTAAGTTTGATTATCCGGAATGTGCTGATGAGCAAATCGTGCGTGGCATATACTCTATTCCGTTTTATGATGACAAACTTGTCGTCCACGTATTGTATCCAGAATTTTGGGAAGATAGACAGCAGTGTAATGCGGTCCAATTTCGGCATTATGGCTTCTACAAATAACCCCAAAATTGGTAATCTCATGGATATTTCTATCAGTTGCTTGTACACTTGTCCATCAAAGCGGAAATGCGTGATTATGCAGAAGTTCAGGAATTCCCAAAAACATTCAGGTAGTATGGTTTTCATTGAGCTTATTTATTCTCAAGTAATTTTAGCATGGTTTATTTAGCCAATTCCTGACCAATTGAAGCGTAGATTACGGCAGCACCGTATGAAGACATTATTTCGTCGTATTCTATTCTGACACTCCGCGGTTTGTTGAGGAATTTTTCATGATTGTTGATGCTATGTTTGGGTCCGGCAACCAAATGCTTTAACCTCCTCCACAAATATTGCGCTGTTTTATATGATGGGGTTCCAGGGAGCGAGACAATTGGTCGTAGTGGAACTCCATCCTTGTTTACTTTTGGTAGTCCTTAGAACAGTACAATGATGGTATCAATAGCTTTCCTTCTACACCTATGCATGACGATGAGGTCGTTCTTTGTCTGTAGTTTTGTTATTGTTACTTTGAACTGTTTGACTAGTTTTGCCCTTGGATCTTGATCGAACTGGCGATATGTATTTGCGTCTAATAGCAGTTCTTTGGCCTTGTTACTATACTCCGGTTTGTCCATTTTCACTCTCACGCGCTCTTTATCCACTGGTAGGAATAAAATGTTCTCATCTTTCTGTAGAAGTTTGAGTGCCTCCCGTTCATCCGAGGCTGGGGTCTGGGTGACTTCTTTCTCTCATGACTCTTTGTCTGCTGGTAGGATTAAAATTTACTATTCCATCTGTAGAGATGTTTGTGCATGCTGTTCCTCCTTGGCTATTGTCTGCGTGACTTTAATCCCGTCCTGCGCACTTTGTCTGCTGTTAGGATTACAATGTTCTCTTTCTGTAGACGTGTGCGTGCATCCCGTTCGTAATGGACTGAGGTCTGTGTTACGTCAAGAACATCTCGGACCTAACAGGAAGATTGCTACAGTCACATGAAATCTCTGTGGCTCAAAACAATGTGCAACCCTAAGGAAATTGATCTCAAAACGCAAAGGAAAACTCAATCTAGCCTACCAATACAATGCCACCCTCCAGATAAATGCAGTGACTGCGATAAAAACTACGACGGACTAGCTGGATGAAAGCATTGTACACGGCTAACCAAAAACTAGGCGGCCGTCATAATGCATGATCCGCACTCACTGGTTTCTACGCAAGAAGATCAAGAAGACCACCATTTCTATCTGGAGTAGGCAAAAATCCTAGCATATAGAAGCACAAAACACGCGGGTGAGTGTTTGGAAGCCTGGTACTCTACAACGCCTTCAATCAATCGACACATCGAACTGGTCGCAGTATACGCCACACTACTGATGAACGACCGCCAACTCGATTGATTGAATCCGGTAGAACTTGTGACTAGACAACGAAGACTGACGGTAGGCCCGCTCGCAAGCAGACAAAGTCCACAAATCACAGTTAGGAGAGGTCAAGTTCATCTGCCTAACAACCAAGTTAAACACTGATGAAATTCTCAACCATTATGGTTGCTCGGCTACATGGCCAACCACGGCGGTATAAAACTTACGCACACCAAGCTGCTCTGTGCTACTGCACGCCACTCAATTGCGCATTGATGATGTTAACTCGGTAGGTTACGAAAGGTTTGCTAAAAATTGCCAAGCTCAGCGAAGTGGTCAACTGCCAAATATGTGCATGTTAAGCGATTTTAGTGTACACATTACAAAACATGCTTCAAACCTGTGAATGAAGTTTACCTATTTTGCATTACAATATCATGTTATATAATGAGCGTCAAGTTCAATTGCCTCGCCCTAAGGAAACTTGCACGTATTTATTTCCCCCAGAAATTTCCTAAGCAGTGAATGTAGATGTGCAATCTTATACCTTCCAGTAGACAACATTGTTACTTACACTTCAGTCTGTTGTCCTAATTCTATCAGGCTTCTAATATAGGCTTATATATTTGACCCGTGTGGTATGTGGTGACATAAGTGAAAATATTGCACGTATTGAAAAATCACTGAATTCAATAAATCGAGCGATAAGTATATGAAGGTAACTCACTCAGTCATGCGGATTGTGCATAGATTCGTTCTGCTTCAGTTTTCCCAGGTGTTCAGTTTTGTTACTGGCCAGCTACAGCTAACGTATGACTAGAGATTGGGAAATATTGCACCATTGCACACAACGTCACTGAACGGTGATAATTGATGTGCACAAGTGCTTTGGTAAACAGAACAGTAAAATCGATTCAGCAGGTAGTGACTTAGTAAGCATAAATTTAAATGTACCCAATTTTGAATTGCCATTTTAGTGGAGATAACGGTCTAAGGATTTGGCTAATATTTTGCGATGTTTTTCATCACCATATTTGTCACTATGTCGGATTAACAAGATTTTGCAAAAAGATACTGCTATAGCAAAATACGTCCTTTCAAATTACGGGTAGTATAAACATCCACCCCTCTTTCAAATAGTTTATTTTATCTGGAGTAATTATACGTTCCAAAATCGTAGACAAAAATTAATACAGCGTTTCGGTATACAAGTTCAAAAAAATAGTTGATGGCTTTAGTAACTGACAACCAGTTACATTAAGGCTGCGGTTTATTTCAACCAATTGTACCCAAATTATGAGATAGATTCCATCGCTCTTTTCAAGAATCTCTGATGAAGCTATCGAATCCAACCATTTTGCTAGCAATTAACTGCACCATGATTTGTATATAGACTGAAATCTCTCCCGTTTCAACTTTCCATGTATTTGTTTAGATTATTCACCTAGCCATCCTACATGTAAATTAATGTTTTATTCTACAAGCTTTCACGATTGTCATTTTACACCGTTCGATAATGCGTGCAATAGAAACGTCAGTCAACTAAGAGAACCATCAACTACACACAGTGCTAACGTGGTACATTTAATTGGAAACTGCTTATCATTTGTACCGAAGACACGCGAGCTAGACAACTGCTCTAAACTATCCAGTTTATTCAGCTGCTGGTTAGCATGTTGCGTGATTTGAAGGAAAGATGCGGTTTCCTAGCTTATGGTTTATTGCATCTGGAAACAAAGCCTAAAGCGGTAAAATAAGAAAGCCTCGGGAAAGAGATTTGAAAACCTCTACAGCTACCATACATGAATTTCTAAATAGCGAAGCATTAAATAAGTTAATAAACATTCCACTTACTTAATAGTCTGAATGGAAAAATGGTAGATTAAACCATCCTACGATGTTGTGAAACTGAGGAATAAATAAGTAGTTTCATGGTTTATATTTTGTTTGAGCTCTTAGTTGTAACTTTGCAATGTCTTTCTAATATTGGCAAGTTATTAGAAAATCGGTCGCGTTGTGTAGCTTTGTGTGAAGCTATCACCCTCATTTTTTCATTTCAAAAGGTTAGCTGCACTTTTAAAACATAGAGAGCCAACCATTCATCCATGACATTCTCAATGCCCTAACAATTATGGTATGGCTAAGCGACAAGCAATTTTGAGCCAATGCTATTTACGCCACATGGTCATCTTCTTTGTAAAAGTTACAATAGCTTTCGCTTCAATTAAGCAAGGAACAATATATAGTCACCGAGTACTTTGTGAAAAATATCTAACACAGACACCTTCAGTTAATGAGACTTTGGAACAGATGTGCAATGCTTCGCTTCGCTTGTTACACTCTTCAGCGCGTATCAGTTCAGTTTTAACAAGTTGGCCGGAACTGGTCATCTAGAGGGATTCCAAATGAATTCACTCACTGCCTAGATGATTTATTGCCATTACGACGCTCGCTACTCTAGAGCTTAATTATATATGCTAGATTTTATCCACGCACTTATTCCACTTGTTCCATTAGAGGTAGCATCAGTTAAAGATGGGACTTTATTGTTGGAATTTTAGTTCTAAAATAGCTGTGACTACCTACCGAAGCTTTTCATTACAAAGTTATATCAGAGAAGCTTTATTGGGCATTGCACGCTCCATACACTATATTATTGCGCTACGCTGCTAAATTATACATACTACACTTTATCCAATATTTGCACAACTAAAAAGTGTATTAGTTCTCATGTCTACCGATATGTTTGTGTTTCCATTATGCAAAATCCTTATTGTAGTAGGATAAGAAAGAGGTTTTCTTGATGGCTAACCATTATTATGTAGTTCACTGGCCAACTTTGTGTATCAGATTAAAATTAGCAAAACATTCGGTAATTTTGTTTAAGTTCCACTACACTTAATTGCAAACAATCAGGGTCAGAATTGCGATCATATGATTGATCTCGGCGGATAATTTTAGTTTGAATTTTTTGCCGGATTTGGTCATTTCTTGGCAATTTATTTTAATCGAATTTTAATGATGGAAGGCATCGAATACCGTTGATTAATACATATTATTTTAATTTTAAATGTTTTGATGCAGATTGCGTCAATATGTGCACCTAATGGATCACAGCTATAATTTACTGTGCTTGTCTCAAATTTGCTGTGTTAATAAAATTATAGGATGATAAAAATAATTCACGAGAAAACTGTTTTGAAATGACGAAAAAGTACCGCTTTTATATAAAAATTTAACCATTGTCAGTACGTGGACGACAATAGTGTGGAATATGTTCTTTACTGTATCCATCAGGTCGTTCATGTTAATCTAACGCAGACATTTGATCACTATCATGAATAACATTTCCGGCATGCAACAGAGTAGTGCGTACCAGGAACGATGTAACATTTAATGATTGCATAGGCCAACATTAATGCTTAGTAAAATAAATTCCTTTGAGTTTCTTTAATTCTTTTAGCCGTTTAACCGGGATATTCCTTCAAAACGGCGCCAGGCAAATTATGCTACGCCCACATGTAAACGTACAGAGAGTTATGAAATCGAATGTATTTGTATTACTCCGTTAATGCCAACAATCTTACATAGTATTCATACAAAATTGTATGCTGGTGTAATACTACATTTAAACATAGGAGAGGTACAAAGGTTTATCAAGTTTACATCCATAACATTCTGATGCTGAACTATAGTTGCGTTTGAATAAAATGAATATTTCGACCCGTCTGACCGCAATAGCATTGGCGAACCGGAGGAACATGGGATCGGTATGGCGTATCCGGATTCTGAATGCCTTGTTGTCTTCATTTCAATGACGCAACATCGACGGGTATTTGCAGATAAAGGATGCTGGTGGCCTGTGTAAACACGTAGTCTCACTTGGACATCTCTCCTTCGCAATCCCCACTGGAACCATTTCGGCGCTTGCTCATACATTCCTAAACTAATGATACTATCGGTTCTGCCTATGTAACTGACTGCGCAGATAAGAAGTGATAAACTGAATTAGTTTCCGCCATGCTAATCTGAGTTCTTTATATTTTTCGGTCAATAAGAACAAATCTGACAGCTTCGAAAGTGCTCTGGGTGGCAGAGAACAGTTTCCTTGTAATTAACACCGTGTTCTTAATTAGCTCTAGTTTATCAGTGGAAGAAATTCATCTGATATGATTAGTCAGATTTTGCATAAAGATCTACTTGTGGCACCTTGATTTAAAGCCGGTAAATTGCCGATACCAGCGGGCCTCTTTGCATGATAATAGATAGGAGATGTTACGTTTTTCTCCATACGGATGATGAGAACATCAAGATGTCACATGTAGCGTTTAAGTTGACAGACTATTAGTTAAACTTGTCGCTAGATTTTTGACTCGTGAATTCGATAATACACGCCAACATATATTCCATATATCACTAACGGAAGAGCGACTGGGATATTTTTAAAATACAGCTCCTTCTATCATCAACATTAGGGAGCCTCATAGTATTGGACCCAGTGTGCTGCTTATGGCTACGTCATCAACTTAGCACATGTTAGATACTTAACTGGATAAAAATACGTTCCTCATGCAGATAAATGTCTAATTTTTTCATAATTCCACCGGCATCGTTGACGAACATCTAGGGCTTTCTACTAATTCTGAACCGTATTTAACGGTCTACGGAAGTGAGATGTTAGTAAACAAGGCATCTTATTCCAAACAACACATTACATTTAGATTCATTCAAGAGTATAATAAAATCAATTTAAAAGGGGCAAGAAAAATGCAACATTGCATCACATTGAGTGATACCAGCTTTTAGAATCTACAGAGTTTATTTTGCAGTATACAAATATAAAGAAGTTTATAATTCCGATGGTTGGGTGAGGGCGAAGCAACCAGCCAAATGAACTTACATCCGCTTTGTTTCTCTTCTTTCCAGCGGGATAACAAAACAAAAGAAGCGGTATATGGCATGTCCCAAAATTCGATCTGCAAGGAGGTCAGTGCCAGTTGATGAGTGATTTTCATTTTCAGAACATCTATTACGATGAATCATAACCTAGTTGTAATTATTACTCCAAAGAGGTAAAATAGCAGTTTACGAATGTTAAATATTTTTACTAGGGTTTGGTCATTAAGCAGTGGCAAAACAAACTTAATAACAGAAGCATATTTACCAAAACATGGCTATAACAACGTATGCACATTCATTTACCCATTATTTACATTTAGTCATTGGTTACTTTAACTAGGTAAATCCTCTATTGACTACCCCGTTTATCGTTGTTCTTTTGAGTCATGCATCATTTCGCCAGGTCGAATTATGGAGTCGATTACAAACTAGTATTGGAGCATTGGTCAAACCACAGGTAATATAGCGCAAGAATTTTAACAATTTAGAAATGTCGAAACGACGAGGACGTATCGGTACATCGTGAGATAGGAAGGTAGCATGCAGGAATAACTTGGAATGGAGAAACGGAATAACACACAAAAGGGTCCTAAGATGCATTGAATGGAGAAAACAACGGGCATTACAAAAGCACAACTAAGGCAAATCAGTAGGCTGGATACAATGTTCACCAGGTGTTGGATTGCTCAGAATTATCTAATGTTTTTGTCGAGTCGTCAGGGTGTTTGAGTTGTTTAATTCAATGATATTGGTATTGATAATAGTGAGTTTATCTGCAAACAATTATGACAATGTCACCTTCGGTTATAACAAATATATATATAGACAACCTAGCTGTCTACCTTTTTGCTGGAACAATATCTTGTATATAAAGGCGGGCCTACAAGGAATATATTATGCAATGACGCTTTACCAATTTTGTCGATAAAAATCTTGTGAGGTCACAATGTGATTTGTCCAGCAAAGTGCTCATAGCGGAGGGCATGAAATCTAGCAAACTAAAAGAGCAGTTTTAGCGAAGTCATCCTAAGTTCGTAGGAAGATATATTACGATCTTCATACGGAAAGAATTTGTGCTAACTAGTTTGCTTTCCTGGATACATAAGGTTACTTTTTCAGTCAACTGAAGCTTATCTTGTAGCTTGGTACTGCATCGTACTTGCAAGCGCCAGAAAAAATAAACAGCATAGTAAGGAAGAAGACCCCACCAAAAATTGCATTATAGTTTTGGTATTCAACATGTGCAGATAAGCATGATATCACTAACAACACCATCAAAAGTCACATCAAGAACATTAGCAAGATTATGTTCAACACGTTGCTTAACAAAATGAATTTGTCGTTTCAATAAGGTAAGATGAGTCGACCGATGTTGCATGTTTTTCCCTAGCTACTTGTCTATGTTCGGTACATAAAGGGCGACAACTTTATAGAATAGTACTTATCCTCCTAAGCATTGAGTATAAATACACGTAGCGCGGATGTCTTTCGAACGGTGAAGGGTTTCGTCGCGGATAAGGATCTACAGTAGCCGAAGTTGTTGGGAGTCTGTACCGACGGAGCACCATCCATGTTGGGCCTCCGTTCTGGATTCCACAATTTATGTAAAAATTGGCTCTGCACATTGTCTTTGTGGACTGGATAATATTTTGTTGTGCATTAAAAGTGAAAACGCTTCCATCCGCTCTGCTGGAAGTGTTAATCAAGGTAGCGTAAAATGCAAATATCTTCCTTGATAGCGCGTTAGATACAAGTGTTTACAAAGAGCTTTGCAATGAATTTGGAGGCAAATTCGACTTGCTGTTGTCGCACACAAAAGTGTTTTGGTTATCATGAGGCACGTTGTTCCACTGAGTGTTCGAGCATTGTGAATCAATTAAAATTAATCTTGAAATGAATGAGCTCCATAAGGGTAAGTTGATCAGGTTAAACTTCATGAGAGCAGACAATATATTCACTTCCAAAATCCCATGTCTTGCGGAATTCTTCTAAGATATAAATGTGCTGAACCACAGCGTGCAAGGAAATATGCTTGATATTTTAACCGCTAAAGGTAGGTGTGCCAGTTTTCTTCGCAATTTGAAGCATCATCAACAAAGAGCTACAGTTGGCGAATTGCCAATATTTTCAGAACAAACAATGATGCTGGTTGGAACAAAATAAAAAAATGCACACTTACCGATGATACAACTTGCTACTTGTCATTAGTGATGCATTCTATGGGCAAGTATTTCCTGATTTGGAAAGTCTACAAACTTATATCCTTGAATTTTAAGATTATTTTAAGCGCATGGCGATAACTTCCCAGATACTGCAATTGAAGTCAAAGCACAATTCCTAAGAATATTCGAAGGCAGCAATTTGAAAACAGATTTCCAAAGCACACAAATTTTAGCGTAGGTGACAGAGATAAGTGGTGAGTATCCATTGCTATCGGAAAGAGCAATTAGAACATTGGTCCTATTTACAACTTTTGATATGAAATTGGATTTTCGACGCTGCTGAAAATGAAAACAAATACAAGCAATCGAAGAAACTAGGAGTACAACTTACGTTGTACATTAGCAGAAACTGCATCATACATCCTCGTGCACATTAACTGAAACAAACTATGATTGTGTCTCTTTTTCTATAAATATCATGTTTTTATACATGAAAGCTGCCGTTTTGCATTTATTTTTTATTTTATTTTGGGGATAGATATTTCATCATTGTTTGTGAATCAGACGATGTAATAACTGCGCATGTCTAGTCGTTACATCACCCAAGATTGCATCATACTTTTTATGGCTAGTAAGGCTTTTGTTTCAGCTTCTTGTTTTTTGTGATTCAGTCATTGTTTGAGATGGATGTGACTCCCAGAAGGCGCATGAAGATTGTAACCTTGCACAGACAAGACCTACAGGGACATAGCAAGAATAGTAGGCGTACCTCCGGCAACCGTCAGCCGTGTGGTCAAAATGAAAAAGGGAGCGGGATGCATTTCGCCAAAACGCAAAGAGAAATGTGGTCCTAAGAGGAATACCACTGCCAGGGATGACGATTACCTAATATAGGAAAGTGTTAAAGATCATCGAAAGACTAATGACGCATTAAAACTTGATTTGGGGGAGAAAGGAATAGAAATCAGTTCTTCAACGGTTCGAAGGCGACTCCTGGAAATTGGTCGGAAAGCCAGACGGCCTGTGAAAAAACAACTTCTGACAAAAGTAATGAAAGTTAAGCGTTACAAATGGGGACAAAAATACAAAAACTGGACAAAATAAGATTGGAGAAAAGTCCTATTCAGCGATGAAAGCCAATTCTATTTTAATAGTCAGAGAAGTCAGCATGTTCGGAGGTCAGAAGGAGAAAATGTTCGTGATTCCCACATTGACCATTTGTGAAACACCCACAAAAGCAGAGGTTTTGAGGGTGCTTTAGTTATATCGGCGTCGGCGCTTTGCATCCAGTCAAGGGCATGATGCGCTCTCCACAATATATGGAAGCTCTACAAAGAAGAGCTGTTCCAGAACCTCCTTGTATTGGTTTAGAATACACTAACGACGCATCGTCAACGACACAGACTAATTTATAAATGAAAAAATAGCTATTTTTGAATTGAGCTTATCCAAAAAATCGGCAGATTGTTGGTTTTACGACTTCAACAACAATAATTTAAATCGTGCAACTAGCGAGTGACTTCCATTCTGAATTTGGTAATTTGTTCATATAATGAAGGCTTCTCGATTGCTTTAGAAATAACTAATAACCCATAAGACCTTAAAAAATTGTCGACGATTACTAACTTATATTTAAGGCTGTACTGATTACAATTTTGTTATTGAGTGCTGTCTACATGAAGAGAAGCTTGATAACTATAATCACTTATAGATTTCCATTGATCACGACAAAAGCAAATCGTATTGTGTAATAATTTACAAACCAATACATTCTAATGGGACAAAAGCTTCTATATAAAATATGCTGCTGTTTCTTGTTCAAATAGGTTATCAGAACAAAGAATTTTTCTCCTCTTGCGGAACCATTTGGTTTACAGGCAGACATTAACGTTTGGAAAGATTACAATATACCACTCAACGCTGAGTGAGGCTCAACAGTTTTGCTACCACTTATGCTTATCAGAAAAGGTTTGATGATCGGCATCATAACAGCCATGTATCGGGCTACATCAGTGTTCGATATCTGTATGAAAACTTCCCCTGAATCAAACTGCAAATTTCAAAGACCGAAATTTTGTTTCTCCTAAGATCCAACATCCGTTCATCGTTGACCACTTCAAAAATTTGATGCAACTCGATGTGGGACAAGTAAAAAATGCTTTTCGCCGAATGCCTAAATTTGTCTTAGGAATGTTTGGTAAAAATATATCTTAGGAATTGGCTGAATTATGTTAAAGCACTACTGTAGACGAGGAAACAATATATCCAAAGGTTTACTTTTTTTCTTTTCTATCTATCTTGCTGTCCTGACAACTCTGTTATGGATAGCCATCAACATGCCTGATGTTTCATCTCGTGTCCTCAACAATGTCACAGTTCCACCTGGGAAAAGTGGTCCGTTGCCATGATGGCGGAATGCTTTTGGACACTCGCAACTGATGATTCCGAGCAAATTCACAATGGATAAGAAATGACTTCACAACTTCATCTAAAGTAAATAGTTTACTGGTATTACAAGTATGATATGAAAAGTATCGCCTTTCAACTGCTGATGTAAACAATTATTGTGTATTTCAAACAATGTATGTAATTTTGCATTCAGTCAGTCGTAAACGTGTTCTGTACATAAAAGAATTGACAATTCTGACTTCACTAAAATGAATGCCACACAAATGTGCCCTCCATTATGATTGTACTATCCACAGACTATCGTGCGTGCTTACGAAATGATCCCTTGTATTTAAAAGTAAATTCATTACAAAACGACCATATTTAACAGTATGTGAATTTGATAAATTCGTTTGCGTATCGCGTAGGAATAGTGCAATTTTATATCACAAGTTAAAAGCTTTGTTTACTTTTGCCTAGCTTATTTCCCGGTTTTGCCTTCGCATATTGTATTGTAGTGTAAGCTGACAGCGACCAAATGTTTTTCTACATGTGATTCAGGAAGATTCCCGGTTCAATCTAATGAGCAACATTTTTTGCAAAGTTTCACAGTTTCAACGGCATAACATAATGGAAAGCCGCGGAAATTTTGCTCAGAAATACAGATAGATTACGAGTGGACATACATTACCGAATGGCAAAATATCTATCAGTAAACTCACAAATCAAACAACCAACAACAGCAGTATATCATCCACTTGAACTAATGCTGCGCTGATGTGCAACCACACTGACCTATGATAAAACGAATAATACAAGGGATAGAAGGGCGACTTACCGACAAACCTTAATGACATAAGAAAACATTCAGGTTCAAGTCGCCTGCACCTTGTGTTAAAAACCTAACGTCATTAACAACTGGCTATCATGCAATCTTAAGGCGGCATCGGCAAGAAGTGTCCTTGCGGCTTTTACTGCTCCGCTGCATAAGCAGCCATTTCCCTGGAGAAAAGCCAGCACCAAACACACTTTAACCAAGCAGTATTACTATGAGACGGCAAAAGAGTTGCCACTGGTGTTGACTGCACGCCATGCTCTGTAAAATCTTGAACAAAACACAAGGCGGGTCAGGTAGACTCGAACCGGGAAGGCGAGACGGACCAACGGCACCCAGTTATATTGTAAGTGACAATATTTCACACTGCCAAACCAGCTTCTGTCCACATCGAGCCCTGCGCCACCATATATATATAGCAGAAGAAATAAGGCCAACCTCGGTAAGCCGTGACCAGGCATACGTATTACGGGCCCAAGACAGCGCAGTTTATTCAGTGCTGCGTGTTTTGCTAAGAAAGCACCATGGTTAATTTGTCTAGTAATCTCCTACGCACATCATCGCTGCGGGCACGCTGGTGCCGCCCGACACCAGCAATGCTCCGCAGACAGCGATGAGCAAAGAACTGAAGACGCCTCAGAAATTCAGTACGAAGGCGCCAAGTTTCACTCCCGCATAGCTGGACGGCCCTCACTATGTCCTTATAAACACGACCATTCGGATGGAGTGAAAATCCTTCTGTCGCAAAAGATGCCGCCGGTTCAGGAAGGCAGTTCTGGATTTCGCAATTCGTGAATTGACTTTAACTTCTATGTGCACATCGTTGCTGATGCAGCAGCCAAGTTTAGTGAATCGATCAACCATCTCGAGTTGCTCGTAATCAAAGTTCAAGGGCTCATAAAGTGGATGGTGATCCTGTGGCAACACTTTGCACTTTAAGTTGCGAACCGCATGCAAAACAATGGGACCAACCTAGACAAGCTGTTCAGGGTTCCTAGTGCCGCCCCAACATTAGTAGAAGGCTAGAAGATATCGTCCGCAGAATCAAGATCAATTATCAATTCATTAGTCAGGTACTCGACGCCTATATCGTGAGATTCCGTAAAAGACACTCCAAGTTAGACTCCAGGATGGAATTGAACAAAAACGGGGAGATAGGACAACCCTGACGAACAAAACTTTTGGTCGGAAAGCAATCCGATACGTCAACAGAGACGCCAGGCCTGCATCGCATATTCCACGTGAGGCCTCAAGTAGACGTTAAGCATTTGCGGAAAGGTGGATGGATCAAAACTGCCAAAACCCCAACGTAAAACTCCAAGATGTTGGCTGGCTCTTTTGATGCTTTTCAGCCTGTCATGAGCAACCAAGATCGTATTGCACGGCCTTTCAACGGTCGCTTTCTTGGGAAGCATGCTGTAACCGCTGTTCCGCAAGTCGACATTCATATATAAGCTGATGGCGCAGCTTACAAATTTGAACTTGTTCACGTTGAACTGGAGCCGTTTATGAGATGCCCACACATAAGCTCTGTCGAGATCGCTCTACAATGCTATGTGGTCGTCCGATGTCCTAATATCCTGCGAAATTCTGACATCATTAGTAAATAGTAACAAACTCGAATTTAGTACACTGTAAAGTCGTTAATGAATCTTAGGATTAAAAATGGCCCCAGTACTGATCCTTGTTGCTCGCGACACGATGCTAATTGGGTCGGAAATGGAGCTGCGGACTCTCAAATTCAGCTGACGTTGATCAAGGAAGTTGCCGATCCAACCGAGTATAGGCTGACCGAGCACATAGCTTAGAAAAGTATGAAGGAGACTGCTGTGGTCCAAACGATCGAACGCTTTCTAAAAGTCCAGGTAGATGATGGCATCGACTCCCAATCTGGCATTGGCTGACTCTTTCCAGCTTGCTCGGGCTAGCAGCTAGTTTGCAGTGAAAGATCGGTTTCGGCGGAATCCGTGTTGCTGTGACATAAGGATGTTGAAGCTCTCAAGATATCCCATGAGCGCTTCTGCACTTATACATTCCATTAGTTTGGAGAAAACTGGGAAGAGAGCGATTGGTTGATAATTTGAGGGCTCTGAACGATTACCACTATTGTAAATAGCATTGACTATTCCGTGTTTCTACATTGTTGGAACCTGCTTTTCATCGCGACGTTAAAATTCGAGCTAATGATTCCACACGGTTCATGGCCGCTGTGTTGGAAGTCTTTGTTTTGATGTCTTCCATGCCAATTGAGCTGTGCACGCGCAATTACAATAGCGTCTTTAACAAATGGGCTGCCGTGAGC
>CALYDF020000742.1:0-25467 GCA_944474145.2 Dicrocoelium dendriticum | reverse complement strand
GCCACCAATTATTGACCCATACAACATTATCTTACTAACGCAACTCTGTTTGGTATCAGAGAGAAATCCGGAAAATTCCTTATGAATATAGCTTATATCCGAAGAAAATGAATATGACAGCCAACCGCGGGTCAAATTCCAGTGATGTTTCCAATTTGCTCTTCTGAACGGGCTCAGTACGAAATAGCTTGGAAGAATTTCCTTGGCTAATATAAGTCTCAAACTCCATACAGCCATTGTCAAATTCAATATTTTAAACATAATTACTCGTCCAAAAACTGAATAGAAAGACTTCATGTATGGCAGCCTAATTGGCGAAAATAACTAGTGCGCTGTATGCAATCTTAATACTAGCTTAGATGACTACGACGGCGGTGGCGAAATGTGACGCTGTTTACTATTTGCTATATGAGGAATCTAGGGACCTAACTGCCAAACCTAGTGAAGAAATAAACCGTCACTACACGTGTACCAACTAAAAATACATGCTGGCTGCATCAAGAGCAAGGACAGCCATGAGTCTAATAGTTTTTCCACTTAAAATACACAGTTTGATTGGAAAGCTTGCCAATCACATTCAAGGCATCTAACCTCCATAAAACCTTCCAAAACATCCTCGACATTTACCTTAAGCTGAAAGTGATATTCATAATCTTATGGTTTTTAAGAGAGCACTTATAAAGCTACAAACGCTGTCGACAATCACTCAGGCATAGACACAATCATTTCTGTAGGCAACAACCTAGGAAGGCAATGTCCACATGAGTGACCAAAAAGAGTCCCCAGGAGTTACCATGAACGTCCATGAGTTGCCGAATTTTTGCTCCGGCAGTCCCGCTCGGACATTTGTTGGAGTTTTGGTCACTCAAAATAAATATTTCCAACCCACACTTAACATGTACAGTTTTAAGACTGCAGTTTTAAGATTGCATATTATGACTATTTTGATTTGTAACGTGAAATTACGCGATAACCTAGCGGTTAAACTGAACCGAAACCTTTTCTGTGAACAAAAATCACCACAATTGGGATGATATTAGGTCAAACTGGATGGTTTTTCAATGTAGTTTTACCACATGCGGTAAATTCATTAATTCTAGTTTGCCAACCACGTCCAAATTAAGTAAAACAATTCCTAAATTGTAATTACATAATACAGTTGCCACTAAGCTTAACTGAAAAGGTTTTTGAACGGTCAAAATTCAACAATGGAGTGTCTAATTGAGACGGCCCAGTACTTGAAAATTGATCACTCAGGGATCTCCATTGGGCACTCCAGCCAGGTTATATTACGATTTTCTTAAAAAGCAGCGCCTTTTATTCAAAGAGCAAAGCTTTAAGGTGTGAAATCTTATTTGACGACATATGTGGGCAAATCATGCAATTTATTTGCATGTTAAAATTTTGCCTCTGCCGGTGACCAAAAGCATTCACCAATGGGACGACTAGCCGTCTATCAGTAAGGACAGGGCATTCTTACGCATTTAAGAGAGATTTGCGTACAGGTGTATTTCGAAGTCTAACTGGCGACAACATTATTTCATATAGTTGACATACTACATAATATAATACGTGGTTAGCGGCATCCGGTTTCGGATTTGCCTGTCACTGTGGCAAGCCACAGGACGCCTGCTCATACAGAGGGACCATGGATGGCTTGCGCTGCACCACCCACAGCTCCAACCATAC
The DNA here is from genome assembly GCA_944474145.2 of Dicrocoelium dendriticum. NCBI lineage: Eukaryota > Metazoa > Platyhelminthes > Trematoda > Plagiorchiida > Dicrocoeliidae > Dicrocoelium > Dicrocoelium dendriticum. Next base: position 23,778 of record CALYDF020000742.1, on the reverse strand, counting down.
ACTTCATATCCAGTGTAAACCCAAAGGAATAAGACCTGGAGGCATGCGGATGGGAACCACGTTTCATCAACAGAGCCGGCCCACACTCCTTCACAGGCAAAAACAAGCACACTGTATTTGGGAATCCAGCGCACACAAGGCGATAGCTAGACCGTAGTCCGCTCCACACTGACTGCATGGAACCACTCTTTGATTCTAACACGGCCACAAGGACCGTGCACTCTGTCCCCTCCAGCAACGACCAACTGTCTCCTGGAGCCAGTATGGGCGAGGTAGCGGATAATAGACAGGTAGGCAATTTGTCAACATGCACATCAAGCGCAGCCACACCGGGGATATCAAACAACAGCCAAACACTTGAGAGAGTGAAAAGAAAATAACTCGATTAATGCATAAGGAAACGGTGACATAAACCTTAAGCCAATGAGCCTATGAAATAAGTTGTTTAAAAACGAATCCTAGATAAGTTCAAGAGGTCAGAAATTATACTTAACGGAAATGCCACGAACACAAAAATGTTATGGAAACCGAATACAATTGGCTTAAGCAAAGTGTGCAAGTTAATGGAATAGAGTACAGGTAGACATTTATGAGAGAAAGAAAAGCATTAAGGCAAAATGGAAAACCCACCAACTGAAATAAAGAGACTTAGCATGCAAGCACGCGGTTAGTAAAAAGAATGCAGCGTATCTACAGACGCTGCGCCGGTTTTAAATACTTCTCTGCAGGACCCGTCGTCCCTTCTGTAGTGGTCCTGAGTGGCCTCGCTCAAGGTTCACTAGACACTAGACATTTATAGGAGAAAGAAAGGCATTCGGACAAAAGTGAAAACCCAACACCTGAAATAAAGAGACTTAGCATGCAGGCACGCGTTAGTAAATCGAATGCAGCGTACCTACAAAAGCTGTGCCGGCTCTGCCTACGTTCTCTGCAGAACCCGTCGTCGCTTCGGTAGTAGTCCCGAGTGGCCTCGCTCATGGTTCACTAAGCCTGCCTGAATAAGGCACTCGCGACCGCATGTACTACAGCACCATGCGCTTGATGTCGATGGAGTACAATTCATCGGTGCTTGCCGCTTCCGCACTTGCCACTTCTTCTCTGCATGCATAAGGGCTTTCTCCCGCACTTCAGCAACTGCCTTCGTGATAAGATTGCGCCATGCACGCAGATCAACCGCCTTCGATTCCCGTGATCTGCAATAAAGGTTAGAATGTGTGAGGCTCACTTTAAGCATGTCCTGGTAACGTAACTTTGGTTTCCTCACGTGCCGCTTCCCAATACTCAGCTGACCGTATAAGAGTTGTTTCGGTATCCGCGTGGAATCCATACGGCTCACATGACCGAGCCATCTCAGGTGTCTCAGTAAAAGTATGCAGTCCATTGTATACATCCCACTTCGTCGCAAAACTTCCGTTACTGCAACTCTGTCTCCCCAACCGATCCGCAAAATTCGCCGCAGACAATGCTGATGGAACCGCTCGAGATATCGCATATCCCGACGGTACATCGTCCACGTTTCACTGCCGTATAGAAGAACGGACAGTACCATGGATTTGTACACCATCAGCTTCGTGCCAATGGTAAGCAGATGGTTGTTCTACACTCGGTACTCAAGCTTCCCGAATGCTGCCACTGCCTTCGACACGCGAATATGCAGCTCACTTTGTAGCTGCTGATCAGTCGACATCAAACTCCCAAGGTAGCTGAAGCGGGAAATGGTTTCCAATACTTCAGCACCAATGCATAATATATACTCGAAAGCTTGACAACTAAGGCTGTATTAGTCTGTATTTGGTACATTTACAGGCTATCAGTCCATGTACACTAAACAGCACCGGTTTGGGCCACCGTATTTTCAGAGTTAAGGTTACCGTATGCGTGTACTAATCTGATTCCTACTTTTATATTTAAAATATGTATCCACGGTTTTATCGTTAGGTTCATTAAGTTGAACAAGATTAACTTAGACTATTTTTGTGCTTTTTTACAGTCAGCTAAGTGTAAGCCTCAACCTTATTTACTAATCGAACTAAACGCTGTATATGTTTAACCAAAATATATCTGGAAGCCGGCCACGGATTAACCCACGGGTTTAATAAGTCCATAGTTTCTTTGTTAGTCAACGTTCAACACTAGGTACATTCATCTAAACAAATTCATTGTCCGTGCGTTAGAGCGTGTATTTTAAATAAGCGCAACCAGTGAATAATCTTACTCAATGCGAGCTGTTTTAGATAGTTAAAGCAATGCTTTAACATTGGTCTCTTGCGCATCGTTTGTTACTCTCATGTATTTCCGCAAGGCAAACAAAAGAAAAATCCAATCAGGATCGGGCCGGTTTAAAAGCTGTCAGAATATCACGTATTCATTGGTCAAGTTGACCAACTTTGCTAAACTCTATCGCATAAATAGAACATTGAAAAGATCAGTACAACACAGCAAATTTGACAGGCAGAAGTTGCCATCCAGCATGAATGCTACTTGCGCAATATTGGTAAGACCAATTTTGTCAATGTTACGGCTCAATGCAGTAATCTCGATTTTCATGGTAAACCATGAGCCGGTAATATACGAACAGCACTCAAATGTCTTATGCACCCTGTCGCCGTTTAATCATCAGCGAATAAATGATTTAGAGTTTATATAAAGATGATATCGTGCCAAAGATATAAAAAAGGTATTTGCAATATTTTATTAGAAAAACTTTATTTAAGGATTGCAGTTTCTGCATTAAAGGCAAATGCTTTTCATCAGTTACTTGGCTAAATTTATAAAAACAACGTTTTTATATAGGTAGAAAAAGCAAAAATTGTTAGAAGATATGTGAGCCATTCAGCAATTGCAATGGTAAACATCAAATGTCCAATTAAATCAGATCGAAATTATATTTCCCAGATTGGATAAGCTCAGCGTTCTTTGATTTTTACCGGCATTTTATTCATGTTCTTTGCTTTTCTAAGCTTTTAATTAGGCCATGCGATGTACGATTGCATCGGCGACACTTGGTGTTGTTTAGTTTCCTTATTTCTTTATAATATAAAATTGACTGATACTCCTCCGTTCAAATTTAGATAATGGTGTTAGCTGCGCATCAATGGAGATGTGCACGTTCGGAAGAACAGATTCATTGTGATCACGTTTGCAAGGAAATTGGTTCTGAAGTCAGCGGCAACTGCAGAAAGCACCTAAGCATAGATCCGTGCAAAGCTGCGCTCTCAGCATATGCCGAATGTCTTATTAAATGTAACTATGAAACTCCATAACTAAAAATGTGTGCAAAATTAAAGGATCTGGTCAATATTTCTTATTTTATTTTTATTTACAATATATTGCTAGATAATTTTGCATATATTGCAAGGCGGCTCACAAATATACTGTTTATTTAATGCTCTAGCTTAATACCAATGTAGTTCTAAAAATGCTGGCTTTCATTTTTCTTAGCCGGCTTCCATAAACCGACATGCGACGACCCGTAATTTACAGTGCTTTCAAATAGATTGTATACAGTATATTTTAACACGACATTCTGCGCGATAGCTCTTACTTAGGAGTGGACGGATTTAACACCGAAATTCTACCGAGGATGGGTCTAATTAGGTGCTGCTACCGCTGGGTTCCCTGAAGGCCACTCTGCTTATTGGTGCTAACTCCCTTTGTTTATAACCATTCGCATAACTGCGGAGCTAGTTGAATAAGCAGAACGGATAAGAGCCTGTGTTTCCCTTCTGAAGGAGTACGTGGCAAAGTGGTTTCATTGCGAGATAGGGCAGCATACAGCCTAAGTCAGGCTGCATGTCTATGTAACCCACTGTGATGTACGATCGCCAGATGTGGTATAGATCTTCATGGCATTCGATAGTACTCTGCATCACAATAATTCACAGCCCAACCGATATAGTGAGGCCCGTGCAATAAACAGAATTCCATCGGTAATTTGCGTCTTAAAATATTTGTCGGTCAACGTCAATTTGTCGTGCATGGAGTGGCAGGACGTCCATTGAGTTCTTACTCATTGTTTCCACGTTTGATTTTGCCATGAACCGATCTGTACAGATGCTTATTCTAAAAAGTTTTACTTATGTTATTTGAAAGCAGGTGCTTTTCAAAGACATTATCCGTGGTATTCGTTAGTTAGTGTAAAGGTACTCAACACAAGTTACGGATGCAAAACTGCGAAGAGCTCGCAAGGTTAAATATAAAGTAAAGGAGGGAAGTTTATATGATACTATTTTATCGCGAGGCGATTCCTTAAGGTTAAATCAAAAAATAGTAGAGGGGCAATATTAAGGCGAAGTTAGGTACGGCCAAGGGAATAGTACAAGTCATATATTCTATATGATTATATCTGCATGAATATGAAGCAATTTTATTCAAATTAGAAATCGCCAAGTCTATTGAATTTTCTTGGAATTACTTAGCAAACCTTCTTGGAAGAATTTACTGGTAGGTTTACAAATCAAAAGTTTAATGACAAATAAATATGTCTTAGGATTAATAATATATTTGTTGTCTTAACTACCGAATTATACCATGTGGATCAGATCACAATGAAAGGAATATTTATACGGATGCCAAAGTTCAATAGGTATCGTGAAATGCTAGCTTAATAAGATGCAATAAGGCCGAAGGTAAAAATAGACGGAGTATTTCTACCGAAGAAATGTGTGGAATTTTGCAAGATGCAGTTACTATAATGGAAAGTGCAGTTGCTTAAATTTTTCTCATTTGTTCCGTGTATGAATGAAGAAGGCGGATATTGGTCTATTTATATTGTAAAAACTCACAGCAACGGATAACTATGTTGTGCCTTTAAATTCCATAATTATATGTGGAATTTTGGGTGAAATAAATGTTACTAAATTTTTGAAGGATAAGTAAAGCTTCTAAAGATGTGGCCAACATAAATTCTTGCTTAATGGAGTTAAGCCATTGTGTAAAACCTTAAGCACTTTTTAAGTATTATCTTGCTACATACACAAATAAGTTTATATGCAAACGCTATACTCCAATACGTGCAAAGTATTGATTATGCGATCAGGAATCAAAAACATTGCATGTGGTTTATACCCAGAATGGACAACATTTGCAATTCAGGATGTCAACAATCATGTCCAGAAAGAGACAATTATATTTTGCACTATATTTCCGGTTAAGCGGGTAAAATTGATTAAGATGTTATTTTGTTGTGTTTGGAGTTGACGAGGTTTGGCTTAACCTATTCCTGAAGCAGCTAGTAAGCTTAATGTTTTCCATGAAATTATCTGTGGCAAAGCAAGTCAATCCCAATTTATCCAAATGTACGCTTGCATATAGAGGATAACGAAGAAATTATATGTGAGTTGACCTTATGTATCAAGAAATGCTATGGAAATATAATTTTCAAAAGTTTGAATATTGTGTGATCAGCCTGAGTTATCTAGTAGAGCGGACAAGCTAGCAAAACCTACGAAGCCGATGTCACCTTATTCAGTAGTGTATTCTAACCAAGTATCACTGGCCTAAATGCAATTATGGGATTAATGCGAAATTTATATCCAAATATTCCGGAGTAAACATTGAGAGAGAAGGTGGTACGAATATGAAAAGCAGTCCAAATGTTTTGCCGCTAACCTTAGCTAGCTAAATGTCTACTATTTTTCTAAATGTCAGCAGACTTCGTAAATACACCCCATAGGCAAACGTGAACGGATCCGAAGAACCAATCTCGTAACAAGGAAAACCAGATTATATTCCCTGGTATGGCTGTGGAAACACCTTGATTGAGCGTTTATTGCTCCCGGTTATGGAATAATGACATCGGCATAAAACATTTTTGTTTTACAAAACCATTTCTCTTGCACCACTTTGATATATGCAGTGAATGAATTTTTACTGATTACGATTACCGTCCACACCTAGGCATGCGGAAGCCGTAAATACATCAAAATTTTTATCACAGTAATGTTGTCTAAAGGTATTGCCTTGAGTCACCCAGAGTCACAGAAACGGTCTCCCAGCTGCAGCCCATCTGGCACTCCCGTTGATTGAGGTGTGATTCTCATAAAATGCAAGTAAATAGGCTTGACCTAAAGATCATTCATAAGCACACCACGTTCGCAACTGTAGTATGTTTGAATATAGGCGATCGATGACAACGATTACACACGTGAAAGCTATACGCATACTATTTCCTTGTACCAAGTGAGAACAAATGTCACCAAATAACCAAACTAAAGAAAGCTGGGAGTCTTCCAGTTGATCAGAATATTAAGCTGTGCGATAATATTGAGTGCGTGTTTGCAGTCACTGGATTTTAAATTGTCTCATAAGCAGTGGGTAAATCTGTAACGCATTCACGCGGCACCTAAAATCATCTTCACAATATGACCCTTCCATTTATCTTGGTGGTAAGCTTCAAACGACTATCGGATCCCTAACTTAAGCATTTTAGCTTTTAAGTGCCGCCTCAGTATTTTTCCTACCTCAGTCGTTTCCCTGGACAAACAACAAGCGTCTGTGAACACCATTACTGCAACGACTACTCGTAGTGTCTTTGCAGTAATCAACAGATAATCTAACAAACTAATTTCGCGATAAAGACGCAGCTCACTGCTTACGCATGGACAGCAAAACTTGGGGCATTACAATTGCATGTTAACTGCAGCGGCATTTTGGTTAATGTACATGCTGGAGAAGAATATACTAACTGTTGAGAAACTCTTTCATCCTAAGTGCTGTCAGCTTAGCGTAAACGTCATAGCAGAAAAAGTTAACTAGAACGAATCCGTTTTGTTTTTACAGACGTGGGCTCCCTGCTTCGCTGAGCATATCCGAAATTTGCTAGAAATCACCACTTTTCTTCAAACTTTATTCTCTTGGACCTTTTGCATCAAAACTTAGCTGGTTAGAAGATGCAATTCGTGACACAGTAGTTATCCAAAGTGATTAAATGTCTTGATCAGATAGCTCCATCCGCCCAAGGATAACCTCTAGTCCAGCGCCAGCAGCTCTGGGCTGCAGCAGCGATTCCCCACGGGCTACGTGCATTTCTGAACGCATCAGAAGCATCCTTGGAGCTATTTATTCTTTGCAACATTTTATCCCTTGGAATGTTTGCATCACAATTCCGCTGTTTTGCTGAAGCATTTTGTGATGCCGTAAGTATTCACTAGAAGCTGATGGCCTAATTTGAATACCACTGCCATCCACTGATGTATCTTCCCTAGAGTCTTTTTCTGTCGTTCGCCTTACGATCGTTATATCTTTTAGAAACAACTAGTCGTAGTTAGCTCCATGCAACTACGCATTTTGGAGTCTGCTATGAACCACACATTATTTGCAACCTTTATTTTGTTAGACTGTTTGCTGCACAATTTATCTACTTTAGGAACCTAATTTGTGATGCCTAAGGTATTCATTTGTAACGGAGGGCTTAATTCGAATACCATTGAAGTCCACTGATCTCTTAATCCTAGCGGCTTTAGCTTTCGTTTGCATAAAGCTTATCACCTCTTTTTAGCAGCAGCAATTGCTTGCAGGCTCCATGCATCTCTGCCCGTATGCTGGGCATGCTTGGAGCTACCTATTATCTGAAACCTTTATTCTCTTGGACTTTTTGCAGCACAAGTTAGCTGCTTTGGTAACCAACGTTTTTAGGCCTAAGTTATTCACTAGTAACTAAGGGGTAAATTTGAATACCATTACTGACCAATTATCATGCTCTCCTAGCGCCGCAATTTTTTGTTTTTCTTGCCTGGTCAACTCACTTTGGCAGTAGCTAGTCGTCACAGGTTTCATGCATCTCTGTGCAAACCTTTAACGGGAGTGCCATTCCATTATTCGCCAATATTTATTTTCCTGGGATGCCTGTTTTCCTAACATTCGCTCGCCTGCTTAATTATAAATTGCCACTGTACGTAGGCACCTGTGAACTAACGTCTAGAAGAAATGGCTACTCCAGCCACTGATACTATTTTCCGTAAAGTCAGTATCTCTATTTGGAAGCAGTGAGTCGTCATAATCCTCATGCATATCAGCGCATCTCCATATCTCGATTAGATCCACTTCTTATCCCTAAACATTATTCCCTCGTACTGTTTACATCACAAGGTAGGTTTTTTAGTGACATATCCTGTAAAAATGTAGGTATTGACTGGTAGCAATTTGCTTAAACTGAATGCCATTGCTGGCAGCTGCTACTCTTAAGCCCAGCTCCATTATCTGCCGTTTGACTTACACTGGTCACTTCTTTTCGGAAGCAGTTTGTCGCTGTGAGCTCCAGGATTATCTGCGCATATCCGGAGATTGCTAGCAGCCACTGCTTATCTCCAAACGTATTCTTTTGGACCGTTTGCATAATAACTTAGCTGGTTTGGTGCCTTAATCTGTGACAATGTAATTATTTACTAGTAACCTAAGGCTTAAACTGGATGTCATTGCTGGACGTTGATCACTCTATCCTATCGCTGTTATCTCTCGTTCGCCTTGTTCTCGTCACCTCATGTTGGCAGCAGATATTCGTCCTAGGCTCCATGCATGTCTGCGCATGGCCAGATTTTGCTAAGAGCCAAACTTTATCCCCAAACTTTGTTCTCTTGAACTTTTTGCACCACAATCCAGCTGGTTTGATTATTTTACCTGTGACACTGAAACTATCCAATATTGACAAAGCCTTAATAGAATAGCTCCACTCGCCCAGTGATAATCGCTATTTTAGCCATATTATCTCTGTTCATCAGCAACGATTCGTCATACACTCAATGCATTCCTCCCCATTTGAGGGATTGCTAGGAGCCACTCCTGAATGGCTACCTTTTTCCGTTGTGCTTTGCATCACATCTCAGCTAGCCTGGCGACGAATTCTGTGCCACCGTATGTATCCGCACGTACCTGAAGGCATACACCGATTGCCATTGCTGGCTGCTGATTCCAATCCCCTCGCGCCGTAATCTGTCCACCTTACTATCGCCAAAACAATGTTTCGCAGCAGCCAATCGGTATAGGTTCCATGAATCCCAATGCATATCTGTAGCTTGAAGGAGCCATTCCCTTAATCACCAACCTATATTTTCCTGGAATGGCTGTCTCTCTAAAGCTTGTTTCCTAGTTGATTTCTTTAATGACACGGAAGGTAACCACTAGTAACCAAACGTCTTGAAGAAATGGCTACAACAGCCACCGGTACTTACTTCCCTGGAGCGAAAATCCCTGTTTAGCAGCAGCGACTCGCTATACGCTACATGCATTTCTGCGCATAGCGGGAACTTGCTAAGAGTCACTGCTTTTTCCCAAAGTTTATTCAGTTGTACTAGTTCATCACAACTTAGCTTGCATGGAGACTCATACCATAAAATATCCGTATCCACTTGCATATTAAGGCTTTAACCGAACGCCATTTTCTGCCACTGGTCTCTTTCTCTTAACACAGCATTCTGTGATTCGTCTTATTCTCGTCACCTCTTTTGGGCAGCAGCCATTCGTCGTGGGCTCAGTGCGTCTCCGCGCATATCCTAGGAGTCACCACTTATCTATAAACTGCATTCTCTTTTACCATTTGCATTACAAATTAGCTGGTTAGATGACCTATTCTGTGACAATGTAGGTATTCACTAGTGACTAAAATTCTTGATCATTTATCAATTACCCCCCATGATACCCGCTATTCTAGCGCTATCAACTCTGTGCAGGATCTGCCAGTCCCCATAGGCTACATGCATCTGCGCATAGCAGAAGCATCCTAGTAGCCACTCATTATCTGCAACATTTTATCTCTAGGAATGATCGCACCACAACTCAATTGGTTTAGTGACATATTTTGTGATACCGTACGTATTCACTAGTAGCTGAAGGCTCAACTCGAATATCATTGCTATCCACTGATCCATCTTTCCTACGGCTTTTTTCTCTCCTTCGCCTTACTTACGTCATATCTTTTGGAAACAGCTAGGGAACAGCCACTCCTTTACTCTCCAACATATTTTTCTTGGAATGTCTCTCTCTCATCTTTGCTCGCTCGTTGACATATATTAGAATTGTAAATGTCCAATATTGAACAAAGTGGCTGTTGAACTGTTCACTAAGTTTGGCAATTTTGTTGCAAACGTTTCGTCACCAGTCGAGGTGACATCCTCAGTGCGTAGTGGGGTGGCGTGCAATAGCGTAGAGGAGCGTAGAGGAGCTGCTCATTGAACAATGTGTTAACATTGTGCCCACGTCTGTCTACTTACCCTTTCCATTTTCTAATGCTGGTCTTACATTCGACAACTCAGGTTAACTGATGCGATTTGTGTAGGCTCCATTCACCCCGATGTATATATAGAGCTGGCCTGGAGTCACTCATTGCCTCCAAACTTTAATTACTTTGACGTTTTTTAGGGACTTCTGCGACACTGTAGGTATGCACAAGTAAAAGAAGGTTTAATCCAGGTGCCATTGCTGACCACATATACTCTCTCTTCTAGCCTAATTATCTCTCCGTTGTCTTCGTTTCCTTCGTTTAGCTGCTGTTAGTCTTTGTATGTTCCCTGCATCTCTGCGCTTATTCGGAGCTTAGAAGAGACACTTCTTATCTTACCAACGTTTTGTCTCTTGGATTATTTGTATCGCCTGCCATCGTTGGTTCGTCGCTTTATTCTGTGACCATGTAGATATATTCTAGTGACCAAACGTCTTCTTGGATTGGCTACATTTCGCCAGAGACGCTCTCAGCGCCGTTATCTATAGTTCATCTTAAATTTTAGAACTCTTTCTTGATCAGCTTTTGGTGCACTTTGGGACTGTTTAATCAGGAGCGGTGTGCCCGAGGAATATGTGAATGTTATCCGATAATTAAATGCGCGTAGCTCAGGCAGAGTGAGTGCTTACGACAAGTTGTCGTCGCCCTTTAATATCTCCTGCGGTGTGAGACAAGGATGCCCGCTTTCACCTTTCCTCTTCAACTTCGCTGTTGACGAAGTCATGGAAATCGCGTTTACAGGACACGACATGGAAGGTGTGGAGCTACTCCCAGGAGAACGACTTCTTGACTTAGATTATGCTGATGACATTGCCCTGATCTGTGACAGCTCACAAATGTGCCAAGCAGCACTGGACAGATTAGCACTAGCTGTCCGTCACTTCGGGCTTTGCTTCGCACCCTCGAAATGCAAAGCGTTCCTCCAAGATTGGTCTGGACCGCGCTCTACGCTGACCTTTAGTGGGTATCAACTAGAAGTTGTTCAAAAATTCAGCTACCTGGGAAGTTGTATCAGCGCCCGTGGGATTGAAGATGAGATCACAAACTGTATAGCAAAAGCTCGGGGCGCTCTTGCTAACCTTCGCCACTTATAGCGCCGGCGCGACATCACACTTGCCTTGAAGGCTAGAGTGTACAATGCAGCAGTACGTTCGACCCTACTGTACGGTTGTGAAACCTGGCCGATTAAAGCAGCGGACCTGAAGAGGCTAGTTACGTTCGACCACAGGTGCCTTCGTAATTTAGCTCACATCTGGTGGGAACACCGCGTGAGCAACCAAAGTGTCCGACGCCTTGTTTATGGCACAGGAAAAGGAACTGAACCGCTCAGCTCCGTTATTTCACGCAGCAGGCTCCGATGGCTCGGCCACGTGTTACGCATTCCAGCCCACCGACTCCCGTGACGTTTTTGTTTTGCGGGCCGGGGGTGTGGATGGAAGAAGAGGAGGGGTCGCCAAGCGATGACTTGGTCCAGAGGAATGAAGGCCCTCACTTCTGCTCTGGCCTCGGTTGGAGCTTCTCGGCCCCCTGGTTGGGGTCAGAAAGACGATGAATACGTTTGGTTGGACACACTTGCTGATATGGCTAGGAGCCGACCTCAGTGGCGTTCGTGCTGTGAGTTTCTTTGTCCCACCCTATCCCTCTTAGCCTTCCCTCCAACCACGATCACAGTATTTAACATTATATAATTTCGCACAGTAATTTTTTGATGCACCGTGGCCGGCTGGTAGCTTACCGGAACGATGCACATCCGTTACCGGTGGCTCAGCCGGCTTGCCCCAGTTGAATTCTTTTTTCTCCTTTTTTCTATGTATTGCTACACAGTAGCTGAGGTGGTCCCCACCTCTAGCTAACGTGTATAATGATGATGATGATTAAGAACTCTTTTTGGATCAGCGTTTGGTCTTTGGTTTCAAGCATTTCTGCGCATATCCGGAGCTTGCTAGTATCCAGTTCTTATCCCCCATCCCATTGTTTCTTAGAATATTTGTATCAATTAACTTCGCTGATTGGTTGACAATGGATGTGACAATGGATGTATCCACTTGTGACCGAATTTCTTAATCCAATGGCTACAGTTGTCCGCTGATGCTGTGTCCGTCAAAGCTATTATAATTTGGTTGTCTCTCCTCCAAATCCACTAGCTGCTGCTACCCGGAGTACGCCCTCGCATCCTTGCATATATTCGGAGCTTGCTAGTAGCCATTCTTTATCCCTCCAACTGTATTCTAGTGGGCTGTTTGCATCCCATATGTTTGCTGGTTTGTCGATCTATTCTGCGACACTATTTATCTATTATTAACTAATATGCTTCACCCAAGTAGCATTTTGCCAACTGAAACTCAGTACATTGCGCCAATTATCGATCATCATACCTCCGACACCCGGTCTCTTGTTCATATCCCCTTAATCCTTGCGGGCTTCCATTGTGCTGAGCTTCGTTTTCCCATATACACATGTACATAATAGTCATTATGTAGCCTTCAAAAATGTTCGTCTCCTAGAGTATATCTAATTCTTGCTACAAGCACACTATACCTTCTGTTATGCGACTGCAACCAATCCTGATTGCAAAGCCACCTTCTGGTCTCCGGTTGAATTCCAACGCCGCAAGCTAAAACCTCGTGGATTTCTTACTGGCACTATGCACTTCATCCTCATGTATATAAAGTAAATGGCCCACTGAGCCATGCCTTCTGCTGCATAAACAATTAACGTATTCAGCGTAATATCTGTTGCACATTGTATACCAGTTTGTTACAAGTAAATGTCTTAAGGTAGGCTTATCACTGCTTGGTACCAGAACTGCCCTTTTGGTCTTCTGTCGGTCTGTTCCTCACTTTTCTTTTTTTGAGGTAATTAACTTATTATAGCTTTGAGATAAATCTGAGGAAGTGGTTCCGTTTGAGATGGGATTACACAACCAACTAAGGTTTACATAGACCACGGCTTAACTTAAAAACCAACCACATGCACCCAATACCTAAATCAACAAGGTCCAGTGAGGATGGCCGGACACGAATTATTCACACTCTAGCAACTACACCAAATCAGAAAAGATGATACTCATATACAGGAAATTTTACTTACCTGCAAAATTATCCGTTCTGCTTGACTGGCGTCAACGGCCTTATTGCGCTCTGACTGTGCCGTTAGTTTAGCCAAAAGATGAGTTATTCGTCTGCGAAGAACGGAAGGATTAAATGGTTTGTAAGAAGCTTTGCTAGTTGTACATGACTGTTCAAAGCGATTGACAACAGTATTCCAGGACCTGGTGCGATTTTGATTAGCAAGCCTTCTCCCTATAAAAAGCCACACAATTCCTTTTATCAACACTGCGACGTGGCGAATGTGACTCACCACTGAATAAAATCACTGTAACCTGTTACACTCTGAAATATGGACCAGGGTCCTTTTCCAAGATTTTACTGACAACTACAAATATGATAATCTCAGTCATCCAGCCCCACTCCAACTCCAGTGCTTTTACTTGTTAATCCACGCTCGCATTAGACCATTTTATCGGCACCAAACTGATAAATTTGCTACTCATGTGTGCTTCAACTGTTTCCGAAAATTCTACAACCTTTGACAGCAGACCATTACATGCTCTGTAACGGATATATTGCGCCATCTAATTGCTTGTAAATTGTACTCATGCCTGAGTTGATGTGCCTTGAGGAATTTCAGAGAAAATTATTTTAAACTACTCGCAAGCAACAGGATGTTACCTGTACTTTTGATGGGGTTTTCATCCCAGTAGTCCACAAGCTACATAGTGCAACCCAGTCCGGAAAAGCACTAGACGCGTTTCACCCTATTGGGGCTCCTCTGTTGTGCGCAATTCCTCGGTCCTCTAAAGAGGATCGAACCCATGACCGCTGGAGGCAGCTGACAACTAGCCAGCAGCTTAATCCTTGAGTCTTGGGGGAAGTTTGTGGGCTAGAGAATTCTTAAAGTAACTGAAATATAGCACCGCCTATCTTCCATTTTCACTGACAGCGTTTTGCCAGCGAGCTTTTGACGTCCTCCCACTAGATTATATATAACTATAGCAATTTGAAACTAGGAGAGACAATTTATTAAACTTATATTACTCGTAAGCAGCATGGCTTTAGTTGTAATTTAGTTGTTGCTTTTCATCCCAGTAGTTCACAAGCTACTTAGCTCAACCTACACTGGAAGAACACCAAACGCGTTCCCTCTATTGGAGCTTGTCTGTTGTGCGCAATCCCTCGATCCTCTAAGGAGTATCGAACCCATGACCGCCAGGGGCAGACGCCAACTAGTCAGCAGCTTAGGCCACCGAGCCATGGGGACTTTGGCTGGGCTACATATTTTGCAAGCTAAATGGGATACAGCGCCACTTATCTACCACTTTCTCTGACAACGTTGAACTTGCGAGATGATGTCCTCCCACTAGGCGCTATATCCATAGCAATTCGAAACTAGGAGTGGCCATTTATTTACCTTATATTACTTTATATTATTTATTGTTTATATCACGATATTATGTCATTAATATATTATTATATTGTTATATCACATTATTATAATAATATTATTACTATTATCTTATATTATTTTTTATTTATATTATAAACGGAGGCATGATCAGGTAGGCGCAACTGTACGGACAATTTTATGGCAATTGTAACAATTGCAATAGCAAATGATTACTACGTCCATGATTGGAAATGTCCAATGGTGGAAAGGTGAAATAATACTTGTGTGGACGTGAGATCGGGACCGCAGCTAATAATAGAAGAAAAATCCTGAATCATCTTCAAATAGACAATGATCAAAGAACAAGGCATGGAGGTGTAATATCTACTGAGTTCATGCGTACGTAAAGCAAAGATCAACCGTGAGATCGTAAAGAGCTGAGAATATATGCTTGAAATCTTAAAAAGAAGAGACGATAGTATATGCAGTGTATAATTTCCAGTGTAACGAAGGTATCTAGAATGGTGACGCTAGTTGACCTGCCAGTGTGAAGGTATGGGTTCTGACTTTATTTATTGGCGAGTCATCTTCGCCACGTCGCAGTGTAGTTAAACGGATATTTGGGGCATTTTATATGGAGAACGCTTGCCAGGCATAAACCACCAACTACTGAAACACTGCCGCCGTTCCAGTGAATGGTAAGTTGTAACTGGCTGTGCTTCCTTTCGAGCGCTTGTTTGCTCTGTTATTCGCAATAGTATGGCGTCCCATTTTTCCGTTGGCTGATGCTTTAGGCGAGAGCCAATTTTGTTCCTGGTTACAGCTCGGTCCTGACTGAATGCCTCGGCCCGATTGGCAAGTCATGAATTGAAAATTTTTGTATGTGATGTGTTACTCGTCTGTAGAACAGCGGAAAGTCTTTAAGGGTTAACGAAAGAAATATGTTGAAGCCATGTAATGTAGCATACCTTCCCGCAAGTATTCGGAGGTACTCTCCGGTTAATTTGTAAAATAAGTTGAAAGTTTGATTATCCAAGGCCAAATGAACGTGCAAAGCGGAGTAAAAAGCTTCGGACGAGGGTATGCCGTAACGAAAAGTGACGGAACCCAATTGTTCTGGTCTTGCATTGCAGAAGAATATATCTTGCTAAGTCAACAGGGGTGCTCCAGGTAAAACGTATGGAAATGAGATATTGTATGACGAATTGAACCCAATTGTTTAGGCCTCAAGAAAATTTTGTCCTTGCGATATAAGCAAACCTTTGCGCAATTCTTACGTTTAAAAGCGGCGGATAATCTTCTTCTCGTTGCCTCGTGTTGTAGTAATGTCACAACTATGGAAGATTCCTTGGGTGCTCCACGCCATATCTGTGACGAACTCGGGAAAAAAGAAAACGAACAAAGGCGGCCACACAGGCAAGTAGAAGAAATGCATCCGGAACGCAGTGGATCAATTTCAACAAAGGCTGAACTATTATATTCCATATCATGTACTTCTTACTTAAATCTCTTATACACGTGAATCATAAGTGGCAAAATACAACGAGAAGCGAGCAGATCACGGATCAGTGGAAAAAGAAAGACTTTCAAATTATGTGTGGATATGGGAAAAAGAGTGTATTAGAGGCCCTAAATCACATATGCACTAATCTGTGGGGTATCAGAGGATGAGGGGAGATATGCGGATTCTAGAAAACAACATCGCTCAGCGGAAGCTACAGGGACGCGCTGTCTCAGTCCTAAATCAGTAGGAATATAAAAATCAGGGAGGTAAAGCACATGGAAGTTAATGTCAAAGTCAGAAAGAATGCAACTGATAGCACGGGAAGGAAATAAAGACGTCGTAAAGAAGGTTCTAGTAAAATAAGTGAAAAGGCTAATCAAATATTTACGTGAAAATTAATCTTGGTTAATAAAATGAAGAATGATTAACGCCCAGAAATGTGATAAAGTAAAGGGAGCAGAGGGTCGCGCCGCAATATATAGACAAAATACAGAACAAAACAACCAGGATGAGCGACAAGAGATTTTGGGACTACGAACCCCAAATCGTTTACGTCTCGGAGGTATGGAAATAAAAAGCAAGCAAGAGAATGTGCAGTCGATGCCAGATTATAAGTCCAAGAGAGATCAGAAAACAAACCGATCAGACAAAACCGCATATTTGGAAAGATGAAGCAGTTTGTGACAAAAGTTTCTATTTGAAAATGCAATTAGCAGGAAGTGCAATGCTCTCAGGCTGAGGGACAGTGTGTTGCGACAGAAGAGACGAGATCGTATACGTCACGGGTGTATGGAATTAGTCAAAATGCAGGAATCTGGTCTGACAACACTAGAGTAGAGCAAGATCAGAATAATCATCCGTCCAATTGAAAAAGTTATGCAAACAGAGAGCGCGAAGAGAAAAGAATAGAGCCGTGAAGGAAAAGGCTCTAATGCGAATAAGTGGAAAAGGTGTTGTGAACAGACCTTTTGGATCTGTCGATGTTCCCTCGGTAAGGTCTCTGTAGTCGGAAATCAGGAGACCATGGAGACGACTTTGGAATGTCTGCCCATAGAGTAAAAGCCGCATATTAATGACGGAATGCTAACAAAGAGCCCCATCAGAATAGACATGTTAAGGAATATTGAAGATTAAATTACAAGGAAGAATCATGACCATCAATGCCTTTGAGGTGAGGGTAATCTAGCTTTGCGACGACAAAGCCAAGGTCATGTAGATCCCAGAACTTCGAAAGTGGGCAGAAAGCGTTAGACCATTCAGAGAAGAAGGGATTAGTCAGCAAAATTAAACTGGGTCACCAGATTATGGTGGAAATAACAATAATGAGTGCCGTAAGCAAAAGCGCAGCACGTGACGAAATTGGCTTTATAGATAGCCCGTTAGCAGGCCACGCAAATTACTCAGGTTTGAGAAGACCAGCATTTTGGGACCTCAGAGCCTAGATCGTTAACGGTTCATATGTCCTTAATCAGTCAGAAAGCAGAAGACTGTTCAGAAATGGCAAGGATAGAGCCGGGTCTCAGGAACTATCCGTCCAACTGAAGAAGGAATACCAAAGTGTGCGAAAATTAAAGGACTCTATTGTGGGTCAGTGTAAAAGCTAACGATATTCTCCTGGTGATGTGAACAGGACGTTGGGTCGGCTGATGCCTAATCATTAGGGTCACATTAGACGAAAGGAAGAATATCATTGAGACAAGATTAGAAATTCGGGTTATAAAGGGAGTCGTATTATTTAGGCCTAAGTACTAACAGGGAACGAAGGCAGAATAGACGTGTTAGGGCAGAAAGGCGCAATAATAATAAGGATGAAGCATGACCAGCAATCCTCTTGAGGTCAGGGAAACGGAGCTTTGCTTCGGCAAAACCAAGATTTTGCAGGTCTCAGTAGTCCGAGAGAGGTCAGAAAACATTAGACCCTTGGGTCGATACCGGATAAGTCAGCTTGATAAGGCTAGGCCGCCAAATTAAGGGGGAATAAATTAACGAGTGTCATCAGAGTAGATGCAGTGGGATGAAAGTAGCTATATGAAAAGGCAGTTAGCATGCCGAGCAAATGCCTGAAGGTAAGGGGACCAGATTGCTTTGACCGCAGAGCCTAAATAGTTAACGTCTCTGAGGTCAAGAAGCAGTCAGAAAATAGTAGACTTGTCAGGCTATGCTAGATTGAAGCCAGACTCGGAAAATTATACGTCCAATTATATATGCGGTGGTTGTGTGGATACATGTCTATATGTGATCAGGGCCTTGCTGCCAGAACTGGCCTGCGGCAGCGCAATTGTCCAGAAGTTCCACCATATTTTGGTCTCTGGGTAATCGTTTTATGGCCAAAAAGAATTTCACTGCGTTTTCTGACGCTCTGACTACTTCTGATAGTTGGTTGCCTACCTGCATATATCTATAGAGGGAGAAGTTGGTACCAATGTTACGACGCTACTTAGGTAGTGGGATGAGTTAGGCTTTTTACGTATAGAGTAACTTGTATCGCCCAGAGGTTAAAAATATTTGCCTATGCATGAGTTAGAGGTTTTGAGAAGTTTGTAGAGAATCACGAGGTTGGCTTTGAGCCTGGGCTACCAGAGTGGCTCCAGACCAAGCAGTTTTCAGCGTCCTTGATAGTTGAGCGTAGATAAGCCACAAAAAGCTCTTAGTGAAAGGCCGCTAAACATTTGCTATCCACGATCTATCACTCTTCCGTGTGTTGGAGATAACTATCGGGCAGGGCTCTAAAATAGGTCAAACAGATAATTTGTAAAGCATGAGCGGAGACTAAGCCAGGCTTATTGACCAGTATATACGCAATATTAGATATAGTTTTGGCAGAGCTATAGCGCACTTGTTCAGAAAATGATAGCAAGCAAGAGTAATGCATACAGAGGTGGAGCTGGGTGGAGCTGTTACCTAAGGATGTACGGTTAAGCGTTGGGGTATTGTGTGGTATAGTGCAACGGTAGTAGAGAACCTTGCATCTCGCTGGTGATAATTCATCTCTAAAATGTCCACCGATTTTTGACAGCGCAAATATCGTCCTGACTGCTTTAGATGCCATTTTGTATGCAGCTATGCTAGAACAAAAAATACAAAGCTGCTATCATCAGCAAAATCGTATGGAGCTCAGTACCGAAAGACACGTAACACGTCCTTAATATATAAGAGAAACAACAGAGGGCCAAGTGAAACACCTTGAAATACTACTCTCGTTACAAGTGTATTTCGGAAAATGTGTCTTTAGTTTTACTGACTGTCTTGGGCTACAGAGGTAAGAAGAAAACCAAGAAAAGCTTGGGTGGAGACACCGGATGCAGCTAGTTTCGTCCGCAGTCCTTTGTGTGGAACAAGGCCAAACACTGTTTTCATGTCCAAAAAGACAATGACTAGCGATTGCCCCAGTCAATGGAGTGTGTCACGTAGTTCAAGCAACCAAACCGGCATGTTTGGCAAGGGTTAGCCGGCAAACACTTGTGTTGGGACATATGGATGAAATTGCGCTGCAGTAGGAAATGATGGCT
Organism: Dicrocoelium dendriticum; assembly: GCA_944474145.2. Taxonomy (NCBI): domain Eukaryota; kingdom Metazoa; phylum Platyhelminthes; class Trematoda; order Plagiorchiida; family Dicrocoeliidae; genus Dicrocoelium; species Dicrocoelium dendriticum. Next base: position 4,106 of record CALYDF020000742.1, on the reverse strand, counting down.
CCCCTCCTTTACTATCATTTCCATACTTCTGGACGCAAAGGGTATGTGGATTCTAGGACCATAGTTGTCCGTATTTTGAAGACAGCCTCGTTTGTGACGTGGAACGACTATGTAGGGCTTTCATAGGGTTGGTTATTTTACGCTCGTCATGGAGTGTGAAAATTTTAGGAAGTCGGATTGGGATATCCGGGCCTCCGAGTGATAGTAAGGAAGGTAGAAATCCGTCAGTGCCGGAGGTTGTTTGTCAGCTTCAGTGAGTGTAGAGCTCCGTTCATATAGTTTAATTTGAAATCAATGGTGTGAATGTTATCATCTGTAAACTTTGAAATCGTTTTTGGCACTAACACGTTAGTGCTAATGAAGGCATCACAGAAGTGTGCGTTAATGAACTCACACAACTCTGCTGCATCAGTAATAACCCTACTATCAGGAAGCACGAGTGCGTGAATCGGCAAGTCATTGCAGCCAATGCAATCATGCATGTGTCCTAGAAGTGACTTAGCCTTGTTCAATGGGCGCAGCGCCGTGCGCTCAGTTAAAGTATGTACATGACTATCCGAGATTCTTTACTCCACTGGTATTTGATTTATACGAATTATGAGGTAAAAATCCTTAGTATTTTTGTAGCAAGATCGCATTTCCTTAAGCTTAAATGTAATTTTACGCGAGGAGGCGTCATCGTAATTTTGTGGTCTCCTGATGGAGTGCTGTAGTGGTGATAGGATATTAAGAAATATCGGGAAGTTATTGTAAGCCTCACAGGTCGCAGTGTTCGTACTAGTTGCCAAAAAGAATGTGTCCCAAGGAACGGCACAGCAAAGTGAGGAGAAGGCCGTAAATTCATATGCTAGAGAGGCCTAAAATCGGCGTAGACCAGGCTAACATGATGACGGTATTTGGGTAGCTTGAATGATAACCTCACAACCTTGTGGCCGCTGCCGGGATTGTTATCTAACACGCTGGCAGTTGCATGCGGGATACCGACGTTGAATATTAGGTCAAGGGTGTCGGACTGTCTTGTAGGTGTTCGCACATGCTGAGTCCAGTCTAGTGTGAAGAATGTGTATTTGAAGGCTCTACACCTGTTTGGTGCTGACTTAGTAAGCCAAGAAATGTGAGCAAATTGAAGTTTCCGCAGATTTTTTTATAACGGGCGGGAAGAAATAAAAATGCGTGAAAGAGCTCAGCTTATTCGTCCGCTCCAGTACTAGTCGGATGCGGTGGGTTGTAGACGCAGCCCAACATAATGTCAACTTGGCCTCCTATGACCTGAATCCAGGCAGAATCGTCGGGATTTCTAAGTGGTGTGATTTGGAAAGATGACGAGTGAAATTCATTACTGACGTATTTGAGACAGCCGCCGCCATTTTGATTGATACGTTCGCTACAGAAACTCTTGTCCCCGGAAATGTGCAGCGGAGCATCAGACGTATCTGCTGCGTGCAACGTTTCAGTTATCAGACCTACATGCGGAATGTACAGAAGTATTGGAGGGGTAAGGAGGTGCATATTATTTTCAATAACTCGAGCATTGAAGAGTAGGATTATAAACGAGTCGGCCGGATGGATCAGAATGTGGGGGTCGGCCAACGGCGCACCTGGCGAACTCCGTTGAGGTGCAAGGTGTGATGTAATCATGCGTTGAAGTGCGTGATCGGTGGACACGGGAAGGTTAAGGTAAGAGGCTGTCGGTGATCAGGGACAGTATGTAGAAGAGGTGGGTAGGATAAATTTAGGTGTGTATAAGTTGGAGTTGAGCGTTTAGACACGTGATCAGGTGTAGTGCGGTGGGTCAATAACGTCGTCCAAGTAGCTGGAGAAGAATGGACGGCGTCCGTTTCATCATGTCCAGCAGTCAGGTTAGATATCAAATCACCGTAATTTCATCTAAGCATGCTTGGCTCGAGGGTCCTCAACTTGCTGCTTTCCATAAAATGGTGATACGGGTGATGTTCGGGCGTTTCGCAGAGTGATCCCATCTAGTGGTCAAGTTACAGATTCACTGGTTCATAGTGCCATGGAAGTGCGGTGTTTGCGACCATCAGCGTGTTAAAATATCTATGTGGTCATTGCCTGTGTGGCATCGTGGCCCGACCAGCCGCGAAACGCGACCTGCTCGTAATTGACATAGGAACTAAGGGGCTTGGGGTGTTGAGAAGGTACTTCTGGCGACCGGGCTGTTTCATCTTGTTGGTCTCATAAATAGCCTTCGGCCTAGAATAAGGTGAGAGTTTATATATGTCCGTGCGAACCGACCGGATACTTTGCTTAATCGGTAACCACAGGGGGATTGTCTTGGCCATGTTTGAACGTTCCCGTGTTTTACCTTTGCTGTACTGTTGTGGCATTGCTAGAAACGGATGACTCATAGAAATAAAACGTCGTCGGTGAGGGTTGCTAGACATTGGAATCGGACCAGTGGGAGATAAGTGTACGAGAACAAGGAGTCAATGCACGCAATTTCGGATCCCGTGTCACACAGGTCAGAGGTTAAACGAACGCTGACGGTATGTTTTGTCCACGGCTGCTCTGGTTGTTAGTGTCTTTGCAAGTGCACCCGTTTCGATGCTATTAATGCGTCTTTTGTTAACAAAAGGCTCTAGTACGGCGGAGTCTACCTGTCGCTCTTGTGTTATATCCATATCCACATTATAAACCAAATAAATGCAGGCGGCAGTAGTTGCAGTCAGATGAGTAGCAGGCAGTTGCGTTTCAGAAACTGGTGTCTTTTGCGTTGTACATTTGGTCAATTTGAATTAGATAGAATAGACCTCTGCAGCGGTTCTCTGTCCGGTTTTATTAAGATTGGCCGGAGATTAGGCAGCTGCCTTAGGAGCAAGCAGCCATCAATGAACTTTTAGCAAAGTCTTGGTAGGGATATATCCCAGTTACTTTGTAAATTATGTCGCCCAGTCAACGTCTTCCATGCCTCTGTGTCTTAAGCTGCTGGCTAGTTGGCATCAGTGTCTAGCGTACATAGGTTAGATGCTCCTTAGAGATCCGAGGAAAAGCGCACCACGGACGAGTCTCAATATGGCGAAAAGCGTCCAGTGCCTATCCGGAGTAGGTTGGGCTCTGTAGCATGTGAACTACTGGGATGAAAAACACCAACAATGTTACAACTAGACTCCTGCTTCTTACGAGTAATATAAATTTAATAAATTGCCTCACCTGGTTCTAAAATGATATGGTATAGCATCTAGTGAGCTGAGGTCATTGTCTCTCAGTCCCAGCACACTCAGTGCAAGTGAAAGTTAGTTTGCAAATTATGCATCCAAGCCATCGTCCACCATGCCTCAGTGGCTTAAGCGGCGTACTATTTGGCATCTGCTTCTAGCCGTCATAGGTTCAATCCTCCTTAGAAGAACGAGGGAATGCGCTCTAATGACGAGCCCCAATAGGGCAAACGCGTCTGTTGCTTTTCCGGACTGGGTTGCGCTATGTAGCTTGTAAACAACTGAGATGAATACCTCAAAAAAAGAAATACTTTTTATTTATTAATTTGGCCGGAGCTAGTTTACAAGCCAAAGCGAAATGGATAAGCAGGCATTAGTTTGTCTATCTTGGGAATTGAAACTAAATACTGAGGTTGCGATAATAAACGGGAGTGGAATGTATTTGTTTATAAATTAGTACAAATATGTAGCGTATGTATCGCGGCAGATTACCCCAATCATGTTAACAAGCTACGGGATTTTGAAGGCGAATATTTTAGCCGATTAAAAGTACATCATGTTTGTGCTAAATCGTAAAAGTCTTTGTCCCATAGTAAGCAAAAGCCTAGTTCAACCATAAGATGAACAAAAATGCACTGAAATGTTTATGGGCATTTTTAGGTTTACTTTGCTTTTTTGCCGTAATCGTCGGTTTGTGAGGTTTTGAAGAATCGTTTTTCCTACCGGGGACTTTTGGAAACGTTATGTCATATCACTGACAGTTTGTTGAAAGATGACACGAAAGAGGTGGAATAGCGTACCTGAATGGCGAAGGAGAGCGAAAACTATATAAAGATGAACTTGTAGTGGTTATTAATCTTTCACATTTTGTCTCTTTTGTCATCAATTTTATCATGGCACATTTTGTACAGATTGCTTGAATTAATGTTT
>CALYDF020000741.1:0-25089 GCA_944474145.2 Dicrocoelium dendriticum | reverse complement strand
AAAATAGAAAATCGGACTTGTGAACCACCCTTCCTGCTTGCCCAGCGCCATCATAACGCACAATTTCCGCACCCGCGTTTACCTCGTTCTCATTACGTAACCAATCTAAGCGATGGTGGAAGGAAAAAATGTCCTTTCGATTCAATCATTCGTTATAACTTTCCATGTCCTAGAGAAAATAAGAATTGCCTAGGAAGAGCACTAATTTAGCTATCTATCGAGTATTAACCATTACCGCATCCATATCGAACGTTCCGGAGTGTTCTAGTCCTGCACGTGATTATAAAACAGCTGACACCCCGGCAGAAGGCATGGGGAACGACTTACATTGGTAGCTGACCTTCCATTTCTATAAGTCGAAGATCAGTTAGATATTTATAAATACAGCCAAAGTCCGCAGTAGTTGTACAGTGTTCGTTAGCGGCGATTAATGCGTTATTTTGTCATGGTCATTGGCGTTCTGCTTTCCCCTTCGGTTGGGCTAGAAGTTTTGTGGAGCAGTAAAGTGTTATTTTGGGATTGCGGTTAGTGAGAATATTATAACAAATGGCAACGGATAAAATTGGAAGTGTGATGAAATTTGCTGCTGAACAATTTCAAAAGCTGCTTATCCAACAACGAGCTCAAATGGAGGCACAAATACATTTGAGCGAAAATCTAACACAATGCGTGTGCTTGTAGACAACAGGAGCAGCGACGCTTGACATGCGGGCGCGTTATGTTGCTCCTCTCCCGAACGCGATTGCTGAATCCAATTATGATGGGGATTCTGGATGCACCTTCAAAGCGTAGTTTAAGCGCTGAGAAGACATGATCCGGACGGACTTCATTCATCAGGATGACTCCTGGAAGTTGCGATTACTACTCCGCTAGCTCGGAACAAGTGAACATCCAAGGTTCATAGATCATCTTTTGACCAACCAGCCGAAGGCTCTGACCTTTGACGAAGTAGTGTCGCAGCTGAAGGAACTTTTTTGTAAGACCGTAGTCTTGTTTAGTATCCACTATCAATGCCTGAAGAATATCAAACAGAAGGCGGGCGACTTTGGGGCCCTATCAGACATGATTAACCTTGAGTGTGAACACTTCAAACTACGCTCTAAAACGGACGATCCGTTTGAGTGTCTCATTTTTGTCAGCGCTCTAGGAGCGCACAGTGATGCTGAGATCCGCACGCGGCTTTTAGCTAAGCTGGAGCAGGATCCTGATCTGACATGGAAGGCCCTTGTAAGCGAATGAAAATGGCTGCTCATCCTAAAACACCACACTGTCATGGTCGAACGAAATGGTTTCGCACCACCAGATACCGTGCAACTCGTGAAAAAGGCCAAGACCGTCAACCGAAGCAAACCCTCCTAGAGGCTTAGGAACAATCCGGCCACAGCATGCTTGTCATGCTGCAAATGGCATTTTGCGCGCATTTGTCCCTTCACACCGTGTTTGACAAACGTGTCATAAGCGTGGGCATACAGATGAGTGTTGCAGTCACGTCCAGTCGAAGAAAGTGAAGTCTTATCGAAAGGGCTATTCTTTAAAGGATGGCGCCGAGTCTCTGTCCATATTTGCCGCATTACAATGCGAGTGTAAACAGAGACGACGATTTATCGCTGTGTTGATTAATGGGATCCCAACGAAACTGCAATTTGACACGGCCTCGGACATCACGATTATTTTCAGGGGTGCATGAATCAACACAGAGGCCGAAGATGGTCGAGTCTCAGAAAGTCACACATAATGCATCCGGTGGTGTGTTAAACTTAGTGGGTGAACATAATTGCATGATTGATTGCCAAGGTGTAGAAAAGTCGAGAACATGCTACCTTTTAGACCGGCCAAATTTGAATCACTTTGGCCTCGACTGGATTGAAGCGTTGAAACTCCTCGATGTTCCCTTTAATCAGATCTGCAACTGAGTTCGAGCAAGTCCAGATCCATCATCATAGTCTGTCGAAGCCATTACACGTACACTGAAGCGAAAAGTTGCCTATGTCTTTCGGGATGGCTTAGGCCATTGTACAAAATTTAAGGTAACACTGAACTTGCGACCAGGTGCTAAACCAGGGTTCAAGGCTAAACTACCGGTATCATATGCAGCCATGTCAACCGTTGATCAAGAACTCGATCGACTGGAACGTGCTGGAGTCAGCACAGGGGTCAACTACTCGGTATGGACCGCACCTATTTTCGCAGTGAAGAAAGCCAATGCAAAGGTACGCGTGTGCGCTGACTACTCAACTGGCCTCAACGTCGCGCTGCACGACCACCAGTACCCATTACCTGTACCGGAAGAACTCGTTTCAAAGCTGAATGGTGGTAAGTACTTTGCTAAGCCTTATCTATCCGCTGCTTATCTTCCAGTGGATATTAACGAAGTCTCGAGGGTGTTGTTGATGATCAGTGCTCATCGTGGGCTATTCCAATGCAACCGTTTGCCAGCCATCTTCCAGCAGTTGATGGATACCATGCTAGCGGGCGTTTCTGGCACCGCCGCATATCTGGGTGACATCATACAAATGGGTCGAACACTAGAATGAGTATTTAACCGTCTGGATGAAGTGCTTGGTTGTATAAGGTCTTTGGGTTTCCGGATCGTGAAGATAAAGGCATATTTTTCAATCCGCTCATCAGATACCTCGGTTTTATCCTTAAAAAGTATGGACGTCGCCCAGATCCGGGAAACAGAAGCCTTTAGAAAAATGCCTCCACCAACAGAACTACAGTCCTTGTGTTCTTTTTGTGGGTTCAGCAGCTGCTACAGCGCATTCGTTTCTGAGATACGCCGCCTGTGTACCTAGTTAAACAAGCTACTAGCCAAAGACCAACCTTGGAACTGGACGTCAGGATGCCAGCATGCTTTCAAACGGGTCAAGTCATTGCCGTCCTCAAACGTGCTTTTGACACATTTTGCCCCATACAAAGAGGTTGTTTTAGCCACAGGTGCATCAAGCCATGGGATGGATGCAGTACTTGCACATACTAGACCGTTGGATCTCAAGAAGCAATCGCCTATGCCCCCAGAGCACTTATGAAGACCGCGAAGCATTACAGCCATATTGAGAAAGAAGCATTGACCATAGGGTACGCGGTCAGGAAATTCCACAACATACTATACGGCCGTCGCTTCAAGCTTCTGACAGGTCACAAGCCATTGCTAGCTAATTTTGGTTCGAAAAAGGGCATCGCGGCCTGCAGAGCCAAACGGCTACAACTTTGGGCTCCTACCTTAATGGGGTATGATTTCAAGATACAATACCAGTCGACAGGTTCCATTGGCCAAGCGGGTGCATTGTCACGCCTAATTGATGCCCGCCGGCAAGGACATGAAGACATAATCCTTGCCTCGGTTGAGGTTTAACCTGACGTCAACTTTCCGGTAACTGATGCATTGCAGTGTCTAACAGGTACCGCAGAAGCTGTTCGAACCGACACACTTCGGGACGCAATACTCAAGAAGGTAGCAAAATTTCACAAACCCAGTTGTCCACGTTCATTTCCATCTGCAGAGTTGCAACAGTACTTTCAGAGGAGACACTCGCGCTCTATTATAAACGACTGCATGCCATTTTCGAAATGAGTGGTCATCCCCAAGGCACTTCCGAAGTGCCTTATTCGGCAGCTCCACGCCGGGCATTCTGGAATCAACCGGATGAAGAAACTTTCCCGCAGTTATATATACTGGCCCTTCATGGATAAACAGCTAGAAGAACTAGCTAAACACTGCCAAAAGTGTGCCAATGTCTTGAAAGCGCCAACAAATCAGAACTCTATTCATGGCCGATAGTTATTAACCCTTGGTGCCGCATCCATGTCAATTTTGCTGGACCGATCAACGGCAAAAGTTTCCTCATTACAGTCGACCCCTACAACAAGTGGCATGAAGGATTTCCTATGGATAGCCCACCCACCAATGCCACCAAATCGAAACTGTGCCAAACCTTCATCAGCTTCGACTGTTCTGCGACAATGGTCAATGACAATGGCTAACAATATACTTCAGCAACTTTTACGGAGTATTACAAGCAATGTGCCGTTCAGCACGTTGGCTCCCCGAAGTTTCACCCACAGCCGAATTGCCAGGCAGAAAGGTTTCTCGATACATTCGAGCGAGCTTACCACCAATAAAAAGGGGTGAGAGTATAGAGAAGGTGGTTTACCGGTTCCTTGTCCAATACCGAGCAACACCGAATCCACCATCACCAGAGGGAGTTTCTCCAGCACATGCCATGATGAACCGGAAGCTCCCTATGCCTTTCAACGCCATCCGACCGCGCTCGGAGTCCGCTGTGGGTGAAAGAAACCGCTAAAGGGAAAAGAATTTTAACCGGTTGCATGGAGCAGAGAAGCGATCTTTTGCGCCTGGACAGAAGGTGCTAGTACGTGACTACCGGGAAGGCCATGCGAAATGGACTCCAGGGACGGTCAAAAGCAAGCGCGGAAACGCCATATATGATGTGATGGTGGGCGCACAGGTCTGGCCACGGCAAGCTAACCAGTTACGGCCCACATTGTGCCAACCAGAACAAGCAAGGCCTACTGACCTCCCGTTCGGTTTACTGGTGGAAAGCTTCAAACTGCCGAAGGTAGCAGTGGACGACTGCACACAGTCGAGCAAAGAATCTAGAACACAGACATCGGAACAATGTCCTCCGGCACTTCTGCCAAGAAGATGGACCGACAGGCAGAGAACACCATCCCGAAGCCTGCAAGTCAATCCTAGGCTTTCGTCGTAAACCTTGGAGGATATCTCAGGAGGGGAGGAGTACGGTAGTCAGTAAGGATTGCCTAGGAAATCCACCATTTTGGCCATTTATCGAGTATTAACCATTACCGCATCCATATCAAACGTTCCGGAATGTTCTAGTCCTGCACGTGATTATAAACTAGCTGATATCCCCGGCAGAATGTAGGGGGAACGACTTACATTGGAAGCTGACCTTCTAATTCTAGACGTCGAAGGTCAGTAAGTGACCTAGATTTACAGCCGAGGTCCGCAGTAATTGTTTAGTGTTCGTTAGCGGCGATTAATGCGTTATTTTGTCAAGGTCATTGGCGTTCTGCTTTCCCCTTCGGTTGGGCTAGAAGTTTTGTGGAGCAGTAAAGTGTTGTTTTTGGGATTGCGTCTATTGAGAAGCTTATAACACAACACATAGCCTTACCTTTCCTCTATAACAGAAGATCTGCATCAACTCAATTCCCTGCCACTCCGCCTTGGTATTTAGGCGCCGATGACTACCGTATAAACTTCGATTCTCCATGTGAAAATATTGAGGTTGTGCCAAACAATGCGATATTTCCTCATAGTAAAGGCCCTTCGCACTGACGGTTATGCTCGCTTTACAACCGGGGCTGGCCTACCCACGCAACATGAAGTACACATAGAACAACATATGCATTTACCGACTGCCACATTCTCCTTTCCTGTTGCGATGGACACAAGGATATTGCACCCATTTGTGCCGCATCCCTTCGGGTATCACTTGACCTGACCTATTCTTATACGACGCAGCGGTCAAAACGTCAAATTCGTATAACTTGTCGCCGTTTGAACTTGAAACCGCCTCAACTCTTCATCGAACTCCTCAAATGGCTTATACTGTTAGCGAATAGTAGTGCGGAAAGCAACAGCATCCTTAGCAGCTATTGCAGCCATCGCAGTGAAATCGAAACAATACTAGCGCACTAAAACAAACACACTTTCATACACCCTTAAATAATGTACCACCTTTTTCAGTTTCCCTAAATCAATAGGCATTTAATAAATGCTTATCAAGCCTCAACAAACTATTTCATAACATTCCCCCATAGCCGCCAGTACAGCATACAGTACCGACCCAAATTACGATCAGCTGTTTTCGATTATCCGACGCTCTCGTAGATAAATCCCTAATTATCCCTCAGTCCTACTAACCTTGTAGATTATTTGGTCCAATAGAACACCTCTGGTAACCAATTTTATCACACATTAAGATTATTGTATTATCGCCATATATTTTTTATATGGTTGTACACTTTTGTCCCGAGCGGGACCGATACACACTTTCCTGTGACTTGCACTTCCCTCGTTCGCACTGAGTTTGCTTACGATCCACCTGGTTTTACCATTCGTAGTGTGATAACTTAGAATTGTGTTTTCCTTCCTTTCAGCACATCTGATCTACCCTGCTCCTACCATGACCATTGCACGTTACACCGTGTCTAATACAAAGTATTTGCTAACAAACAAGCCTTTTGCCACTGGAAAACATTTTGCTTTTAATTATCAGACTTTTGCTTGGTAAACATGAACCGCACCGTTTACACTCTCGAAACTGAAGCTTTTTTGTGCTTTCACGCAAATGTACTGGGCTTTTTTCCTTGTCATGGTACAGGAAACCAAATAAAATTGAGGCAAAGTAATTCCATACAAAAGTACCGTGCTGGGTAGCAAGTTGAAGCAAGAAAAACATTGTAAGTTTAAGCCTACATGTTTTACGCATTGGTCACGTTCGATCGCTATTTGGAAAATAGGAAGACTACTAAAGGATTATAAAGGATAGGGAATATTATCTTTTAGCCCTTAGTATGCTGAAAGAAACCTGGCTTCACGAAGAGATTGATGATGCACTGGTGGAATTTGACGCATTTAACTCTTCACGTGCCGACCCACAATGTAACAGAAGAACCGCTGACTTGGCTTCATCATTGACATAAACTAATCATGGTTCCCGCCGACTGAATGTCTATTTCATTACTGTTCACCATGCATCCGTCGTTTACTCGTAAAACGTATGCCAAGATCGCTAAACAGTTAGCGTTCGGTTTGTTTGGTCGATGTGTATATCTCTTTCTGCTGTCCAAATCACGAAGTTGAGGAATTTTATGACTGGCACAGCTGTGCTAATAGTTTACTTATACCTTTTATTGATCACAGTTACCATTAATTATAACAGGTCTCATACCATCTTTCGTACGTGCCGCGGGGTAGAGTAACTTGTACATTCTCCAACCAGATTGAAGGCAATACTTGACATAGTATTTGTTAATAACGTGAATGTTTTATCTGTTTGTAAACGGTCAATGTTTAGGAGCTCTGAGTAGGCCACCGTAAAGCTCTCTCCCGTTATCTTTAGCAAGACAAAACTTAATGATTTCTCCCGTTGCGCTGATCGAAAGTTCGGGCGGCGAAAATGCCATTTTCCAGTCATACAGCAAATGCGTGAAACAATTGCCATCTTTGGCATTATTTTATTTTACAATGTGGATGTATGGAAGAATTGTGACCAATTAAATTGTTACGTAAACTGCCTTGCCTCCTGTTGTCCAAATGAAACGATTTTTATCTGTGCCGACAGATTCTCCTCTCAACCTCCCAAACGGTAGCGTAGACTTAAAGAAAAGGCTTTTAATCACAAAGCCATTACCTCAGTATAGTCACTATTTATTTATATACAAATATCCTTGTATCGACTCAACGGTAGCTGTGTTCAAGCCATACTTCGAAGCAATAATTATTGTGAATGATGGAGGTTATTGAAACAGCTAAGCGTGGGCACCCGAGAGGCCACGCCTTCAATTTCTGATGTGAAAAAACTAACATCAGTTTTTGTGACAGAAATAGTTCTTCATCCGTTGATATGTCCTATGCTGGATTACAGCTAGCCTGCTAACAACATTCTGCGCAAAGCCCAAAGTACAAGGAGAACTAATCAGGCTGCCGATGAATAAAGCACCTGGTCCGGATAAAATATCCCCTGTGGTTCTCAAGGAATGTGCAGGTGAGCGGGCTGAACCCCTCGCCGACTTGTACGCGCTGTGCTCTGAGCAGCGCAATATAGCTGACGTTTGGCGATGCGCAGTCATCACGCCAGTGCCGAAGAAAGGAAACTAAATATCATCCCATTTATAAATAAACTTTTATTCTCGACAATGCGAGGCACACCTTTACAGGCATGATCATATTTGGCTAACATAGTGTGATCAAATTGTACAAAATGACATGTTTGGCATAACAGTGTATGTAAGTGTATGGGTGTATATACGTATGTAATTGTGTAGGAATGTAGCTTGTGTTTTTGAATGCGCCGCAGAATTTTTGATTGTTTGTTATCGTCAAGAATGTGAGGATAAGCGATTGATTTTCGTGGGTTGGATAGCATTTTCCGAATATCCACGGGCCAGTGACTTTAGTTTGTGGCGAGTCACAACCGCCACGTTTCAGTGTTGATAAGCAGACATTTGTGGCTTTTTATAGGGAGAACGCTTGCCAGGCGAAAACCCACCACGTCCTGGAACACTGCCACGTCCTGGAACGTCAGTTGAACGTACGACATTCGTGAGTCTTATAGTTAAAATTATGGTACATCAACACTTGGATGACCCATAGCAGTGTGCACCTGGCAGCTGAAGGTCAATTTAGATGCGGTAGCCTGTTGGTTACACAGTCTACTCTCGTCACTGGATAAGAAAAGTTACCCCATCCGCAACTGCTTCTTGGATTTACGCCACACTTTCGATGCTGTGAACCGTGAACTACTGTCGCGCGACCTAATAAGTTTCGGAGTACAAACTACTGTTGTTCTTTTGTCAACAGGTTATGTTATCAACCGTGCCCAGTTTACCAGATTAACGGGGAACGCCCTTCTGCAATGACCGCCAACTCTGGTGTAGGTCATGGGAACTATTCATTCCTCTTTTCGTTTCCCAATTCGTCACGATCCCTGTCCCTGAAGAAGCCATCCTGCTGAATTGGGTGGCCGACGTATTCCTTGGCATCCAGCATCCAAGCATAGAAGCAATGGCCAAGCTACAAACCCTATTAAATAACGTCACAGTTTGGTCCAACTCCCGTGGCATATCGTTACAGTTAAAATGCAAAGAGATCCTCTTTATGCTGCTCAAAGGAAAGCGCTACCAGCAACTCCTGACACAATGTCCGCAACTTTGCATTCACGGTAAATGTTTGACCTCCTCTACTCCAGTATTTACCCAGAAGTGACGCTGCGCGTAGGTTTACGTGCCCCTTCCGTTGAACGAAATATTCGCTGCGACTGGAAAAACATCATTCTACGCTACACGTCTCATATATTCCTCCGTATCTTGACTTTTGATATAGCGTTTCTTCACTACATATGTTTTACCCTACTGGACCTATTGCTCTCCAGTCATCGTTTATGGTCTCCTGAAAAAAGTACTTGCCAAAACAGTGATGTATCTATACAGATGTAGCGGAAATGCAAGGATGGACATTGTCAACAATGTTGTTGCCAATCACTGCAACTCCCGTGAAAAGTTTGCAACTAAACTAAACAAAGATGTAAGCCAACCACTCCACATAGGTAGATAAACCTCCTCCTCGATCAGACATCTCTACAAAACCATTAACGTCTGCGTAAGGACCTATTGTACATCTGTAGTTCTATTCCTGTTACCACTTTTGAACGATAAACAGTTTGTCCTGCAAAAGCTGATTAGCAAATTACTCCAACGATGAATGTTCTGGTAAACCCATTTTAAAGGTCGTGGTTTTATTGGTATCATTAGGTCCTATACCTTTTCATTATTTAGCCCATTCATGGACCTCTTTAGAGCTGACGATTTACCCTTCAAAGGCGCAAAAGGCACACCCATGACCTGCCTTGTCGTATTTAATAGCTTCATGTCTACTTGCCTTTTTCCATTCTGCCGTGTTGTCACCAGTGAACCTTCCTTATCTCCTTTATAGCGAGCAACGATAATTTAACTACGTAGGGCCAGCAGCCCCTTAGCCTCCATCATCATTTGCTTACCCTAGCCCTTAACCGCTGCATTGTCTTTGAATCCTCACTCCTTGCATTATTCCAGCTCTCTCATTTTGCTCATTTTGCCTCAGCTTACATCTCCTAGCACCCGAGGAAAAGTATTTTTATTTGCGCGACGCTGCGCTTTAGCATCAAATGCTCTGACCTATTCAACACTTCAACCGTATGCATACGTCCTGTCGTTCCATTGGCCTTCCACAAATTAATCTTCCTTAGCGCTTTTCTAGCAAGCTAGGATAACTCAACCGGTCAGCTCACAGCCGCACTTTATCTTCTAAGTAACTGACGTCTACTTATACATTGCTCAATGCAATGGCTTTAAAACCTCACCATATACAAGTGTCGGACTATCACACAGCCTTTTTCTGGCTCAGTTTACCATCGTGCAATTCTCCTAGCACTCGTGGAAAACAACTATCTGCGCGCCGTTGCGCTATATCCTCCTACGATATGACGGCTTCCACAACCTAATGTATACTTTCATACGCCTGTCCGTCGTCCTTTGTTCAATTAACCTTCCTTAGCTAACCTCCAGCAATCTAAGCTAAAGCAATTAAATAAATAAATAATAAATAAATAAATAAATAGGTATATTTCTAGACCGGCTAGAGGCTGCACCCTTAAGGGTTCAGAGCAATCTTTACATTAATCCGATGCTCTTGCATGGAAGTAGGCAATTACAAATGCATTAGCATTCTTTGGTGTACAGCTGCTGGGGTCGCAGGCGCCCACCATAAAATTTTTCTGGTTCCTTCTGGCGATATTGAGCTCCTTGTTCTTTTGTTGCGAAAGCTGCGCAGAGGTGTAGTTGTGCCTTTTTCTTTGGAACAGAATCCAATTCACCACAAGTTCACTTTAAATTCATTGGACATTTGTTGGCCCGCTCGGTCGTCGCAATTGTTGGTGCGCACATGGAAGAAATGAGAGAGGCAGAATTATAAGAGATACGAAAGTTAAAAGATAATTTCAATAAATGCGGATGAAAATAAAAAGGATTTGTTAAGAGACATACTAAGGCGGCGTGCTTCCCTAGAAAAATAAAAAGTAACAAAAAATACAGTAAAGCTTTTCTTGCGCTGATATTGCTTTCTGGAAGGGAAATTTTAACCTGAGTAAATCGCAGAATAAAAGAAAAACCTTTTCTAAGTCTAGAATACTGCGTAAAGTAGCACAAACATAAACTAATCTGAACAAGTTTTAACCGCTGAATACGCTGAAAGCAAAAACAAGGCAATACGTGGAGTAGTTTGCGAGTTATTTGAAATTAAATGATGGTCTACGAATAAGGCCATTATCATTTTTCGCTAAAAATGGCCTTCTGCTTTGCAAGCAGGTAGCAGAAAAAAGAAAAGATAATGTAAAAAGTAGCGAAGCGGTATATGTTCTAAATAGGAATAGCTATCCAGCAATGCTATAATTAGCCCGTAATACCCTGCGACAACTAGGGACTGCGTAGGTGGCCGAAAAGTACACTTTGCAGGCATACATGGCAAATATACGCAACTAAGCGATAAGCTTGCGCGAAAACGCTAGAAATTCAGTAAGGATTATTATGTCTACATGGGAATGCAAGAGAGCTTATAATTAACCCACGGTTAGAAAGCCTGTAGCGGTTGTGATTACACGGTATTTTATCTTTGTTTTTATCATTTCCGTTACCGATCATTTTGTACCATTTGTTTAAATTCACAAATTTTGAATACAACAATTTCTACGCGCTCGCGTCGTGCTGCTTTCGGTTTTGCTGCTGCTTGTGGGGAGCTGGGCTCTAACCAAGGGCGGAATTTTGGTTACGGGCCGAGGTTAAATGGAACAGCAAGCGTCAATTAGGCAATGGCGAGCGTTAAGGAATAATTAATGAGGTTTCAATAATAAAATGGAATGAAATTAGTATATTTATAGGGAGGTAAAGTTAAGTTAAGTTAAGTAAATTTTGTACCGAGTTCGTGTAACCACTGACCACTTATAAAAGGCCGTCGCAGTAGCCTTCTGAAATTTCTTCACATCCTGTTCCATGTCCGCATATGTTCGCGAATATATAATTTCACCAAACCATTAAACGAAGGAAGAACGTCCACCATGATGGCAGCTTCCAACGACGCGCAGCGGCTCATAACTGCACTTCGTTAGCTACTTGAGCAACAACAGTGTTAAAATCTACAAACTTTAATATTACCACGTACCATAAATGCTCCGGAAACTCTTCATTATACACCACACAACATCAATAAGCAACATAGTCCACATGTAGCATGGCGTACCAAACCACCCTCACCAAATTATCAACAAAGCACTTTGGTTAGAATCCCGGTCCGCTGCTTGTGATTGTGCTGCTGCCACGTCTATCCACTACTCGGATTATATCTTCGAATCTCTAGTCGGCATCGGACTAACATCTATTGAAGAAGGAACTATAACGCAAGTGCGTTGATTTTTCCTTTATTTGGTGTTTTTGCCTAAGATCGCATTTTGCCCCAGCTCTAGAACTCATTAGGTAACGGTCCTCTACATAATTGGTGACCCCGTATTTTTTGATTATCTTGTCTTTTCTCTTCATTATGCATGCTCAACCTTCTTGTGGACAGTTATCTGAAAATTCCGTTACATTTTCTTTGCCATCCTTCGATTTGTCGAATCCACGTGTTTGGTTTATTCAAGTGGAAACTGTATTTTGTTTCCGTAAGGTTACCTCGCAGTCTACAGTGTTTTCATATGTTACTGCCCATTTACCTACACACTTGGCTTCAGAGGTCATTGATATCCTCGACCCTATGCCGACTGACTCACCTTATGATATGCTTAAGGCAGCCACCTTAAAACGCACTACCTCAGCCGACGAGTCACGCCTCAAACAGCTACTCTCATGCGTCGAGCTGGGTGATCGTACACCGTCTCAGCTCCTGCGACATATGCGATGTCTTGTCGGTTCAGCAACCTTGGATGATTCCATTCTTCGCCAGTTTATCGCATCCAGGCATTCGTGCTACAGTTAAGCTCGTCACACAGCGCTTCGTGTGGCGCAACGTCAACCGGGACGTTAGACAGTGGGCTCGTACGTGCCTTAGTTGCCAACAGTCTAAGGTTCATCGACACATGAAAAGTACGCTTGGCTCATTTATACTTCCTGACGCCCGTTTTCACCACCTTCAGGTTGACCTAGTTGGGCCACTGCCTCCATCTAAAGGATACGTTTACTTGCTGACTTGTATAGACCGCTTTACAAGATGGCCTGATTCCATTCCAATGCCAGGTTGCTCATCAGACACTGTCGCTCGCGCTTTTCTAGAGCGATGGGTCCCATACCTTGGTTGTCCTGCCGTTGTGACAGCTGATCGAGGTTCGCACTTCGCAGGCACATTTGCTCACCTTCTTCAGACCCTCGGCTGCCGTCACGTCCAAACGACTGCATTCCACCTTGCCGTCAACGGCATGTTTGTGCGTTTTCATCGCCAGCTGAAAGCTGCACTATATGCGCATTATAACGCAGACTGGTACGAAGCACTTCCCACCGTTTTACTTGGCTTACAGAATACTGTCAAAACCGACATTAACGCTGCTCCGGCCGAACTCGTTTATGGCTGCACATTGCGTCTCCCTGGACAGTTAGTCGCCCCAACCCCGGAGAGGGCATGGAACTACAAGAGCTACATAGCTCGTCTGACGCACCACATGCGTCAGCTACATCCCGCGAGACCCAGGGAACAACGCACTCCAGTGCACGTTCCGAAAGACCTTTCTACATGTTCTCACGTATTCTTACGTGTCGACCAAGTGAGACAGCCTCTCTCCGCACCTTACACAGGTCCATACCGTTTTATTAAACGGTCTTCAAAAACTTTGGTGATTGACCGTGGGGGTAAAAGGAATACGGTCTCGATAGATCGCGTCAAGCCTGCGTTCATCGATGAATAACAGTTTATTCCATCATCGACCTTAACGCAACCTACAGAGCCACCTGTATCGACGTACACCTTTTCAGATCCACCACATGCTCAGTCATCAGATGCGCCGCAAACTAATATCAATCACGGTAGAAAAGGTCGTAAACCTGTTTGTTTCTCCGATATTGTCGAACTCATCCACACCTCATGAATCTTTTTCATTTTCTCTCGCTTTTTGTATTATGCTTTTCCGTTAGCAGAGTAAATATCTGTATCTGTCTCCCTGAGTTTTTCCCCATCTATCAGGTAAAGTCATGAGGCTGGCACGTTTGGGTTCTTCCGTTCAACAATTGGCTGTTTCTCAATTGTTTTGGTCGCTTGGATGCTTTGGTCTACCCCTAACACTTGGTCGTCTCTCCTGCCTACGTTGGCTTTTGAATCGTGCACTGCTTGGTTCATTTTGGCGCGCTCAGGTCGGTTGTCCGGCTCGCCTTCCTGGCTTCGGTTGCTCGTGTGCTTAGCTCGTTGATTGGTCTCCCACGGCTCGCCGGTACGAACAGGATTACAGCTTCGTTGTGGCAGTGGATTGGAATGCGGTGGGGGGAGTGAACTCTCCCAAGCGCACCGTCCTTCAGCAGCGGTGAAAGGTCCTACCGGCCCTTTTTCTGGATTAGCCAGGTTTTGTAGTCCGGTGTGAACGCTGGGATGGCCCACCGATGATGCATCCCAATCCACAAGAAGAATAATTAATCTAAATACTAACGAAATCCTATGCTTCTGCCTTTTTTAGATCTGCAAGCCAACATCGATCGAAGTCCTCGTCCCTCGGCCTTCTAGAAGGAGGCCTATGTAGTGACAAGGACATTTTACTCCATCAAGCACCGCCATCAGACTTGTACACATTTTGTTTTACTTTGCACTCCTCCAAAGCTTATATATACCGGACTGCATTTTTGAACTAGGTCCGCCATCTTGCCCGCGCCTTGCCGGCTGTTGCGCTCCGACGTGGTGTAACTCATTGATTCACCACCTTCTCTCACTCTCCTCAGGCTATATTTACATAGCTATTGTACTGTGCTGTTTTTTCAAGACAATCTTTATATCTTGCCATCTTCCGTCTTATTGTGCTACGGATTTCTTGTGTAGCATTTGTCAGGACGCTACAATCCAGGTGGCAATGTTAACTAATACTCAACTGTCACATCGGCTATTTCTTTTGTGGTTTTCCTGGCAAGAGCTGTTCTGGCATCCTAAACAAAGAGTGAGATGTTAACTTAGGAGTAGAATAGTAACAAAGACCAGTGGGAGCTAATCGTTCACGCGCCATTACGCATAACGCATGGCAGGCTTTGGAGCCAGCTAAAAGGTAAATAACACACGGGCGGCCAAGATAAGAAAAGTGGTGATGGAAGGTTTCTGGTGTTCCAGCCAGCCAGTCTGACAGGAGCCTCTCTGTCGTTCGTTAGCTTTCGTGCCAGTTAAATGGAATCTGGAAATGCGAGTGGTTTACTAGCAATAGCAGTTGAAAAAGAGGATCTGGTTTCCATTATGCCTGTCCACTAGCGTTGCCAATAATTAAAGCCATATGTATACCAGTTAAATCTAGGTATGTGGGACCAAGAGAGGATAAGTGGAGAGCTAAATGTCTGATTCTTGTGCCTAGAACCTTTAAAGTGCTAACTGTCAACAATAGGAAATATATATATATATATATATCATTTTGCTGGTTACATACTGATAGTGGTTGGAAACTGCGGAGTACAGTATCTAGTCCTCAGTTTTAATGATAAAGCATCAATAATGGCCAGCTAGCACCCGACATCTACGAAGGCTCGTAAAGGTTCATTTAAGCCGGCACTTAGACGGTTTTGGACAATTCTAATGCTAAGCTTAGGTGCATCAGCAGCAACAAACGCTTTCAACATCTTAAGCAAGGCTTGTTCTGGTAGGATGCGTTTACTAAGAGTGCCTTAAAGGTCATAAGCGTAAAACCTTTTGCACGTACCCAGTGGTCAAGAAGTTGGAAAGTGATAACTGTAAAGCTGAAGATAAGGAATGAAGGTGTAGATAAGATGTAAGGATTGAAATTCGCCTGCACGGTTGGCTACATCATTGCCCTGCAATAGCCTGTATGAGGATTAACTACGGGTTTGCGAACCCGCCTGTCAGTAGGCTAGGCTGTTCTCTTTGTTGAAATTCTTAAACATAGACGAAGTGACCATAGAAAGAGAGAAGTCGGAGGGTTGTAGATACCAATTGGTCCATTCAGCCTTTGGATCAACATGTCGGTGAGAGGGTGGAAGCACGTCAGGATCTACTCAGTAATGGATAAGAACCTTTTGCATTCAGAATTCTAATGTTAGCACCTGCACGATGCGTGCGACTGATCCGACTGAGACGTTCTGGGTTTTGTGTTTGCGGTAATGGATAAGTTAAAAGTGCAAAGGTCACGGCTGGAGACCATTCATGGGGATTATCCCTTAGTATCCCTTACCGGTTGCTTTTGTGCTGGCGTCCAATCTTTCCATAGTGCAGTCCTAAGGTGGATTTGTCCGTAGGAGGACTAAGGTAGGTTAGGAAGAGATCGTTGAGAAATCAAATCATCTAGTACTCTGTTTGCTATTCTTAAACCCTAAAATATTGGTGCGACGGATACCTCTAAAATCTCTTAGGTGCAAGTACGGTAACGACAATGAATGTGGATGAGTTGTGAGCTTAAGATGCTTAGATGTCATGCACTACATCGTGGGCGTCTTCAAGCTACATCAAGGCCAGTTTCAAAGAAGTGGTCTTGCGAATCGCGGATATGGAAGATGCTTTGTATATTACCAATCTTTGTATCTCCATCCTGAATACCTGTAAGTATTGGATTGCTCTTATTCTGGAAGGTGTAGGACTAGTTAATACTAATCCGAGACGGTGCGCTAAAGTAAGCGCGGATAGCAGAAGGCAACTGGAGTCGGACACAGCGGACTGTATTTGATGGGCTACAACAAGAAGCGGATGGATGAAGCGAGACGAGAGCGAACACGCCAGCGTGGGAACTTACAAGGCAGTTGTGTGGAGCCGGTTGTAAGGACGATTAAAACAAGAAGGAATAATGTACAATCGGTCAACAAGTAAAGTGTACATGAAAGATAAGAGTTATCTTTTTGGGCGCTACAGAGCTCCCCCTAGAAGGCTGAACATAGAAAGCCTTCGAAATCGAAAAGGACTGTTAAAACGAGGTTGGTAAGGCAAAACTGTGCCGAGTAAAATTGAGCGTGAGTTCGTGTAAATGGGTGTTCGTCGGAAGTCGGAGTCCGCTGTGCCGTTTATTATTTGTTATTTATTGATTGCAGGGCAGGGTGCATTTCGGCGAGCCGTTGGAGCGGGTTTGTCGGACAACAAAAACTGGCTAGCCCAGAATAAGGCCGACAGGACCTCAACCTCCGCTGCCGCCAAACGGTGCGCTTGGGAGTGGTCTTTACCCCCGCCGCACCACGCCCCGCGCCAAAACGACCCACGTCTCACGAAGAAATGACCATGGTCCCACGGAGAAGCGACCCTCGTCCCGCGAAGAAGCGATCCTCGTCCCACGAAGAAACGACAATGGTCCCACGGAGAAGCGACCCTCATCCCGCGAAGAAGCGATCCTCATCCCGCGAAGAAGCGATCCTCGTCCCACGAAGAAATGACCATAGTCCCACGGAGAAGCGACCCTCGTCTCGCGGAGAAAGGACCCTCGTCCCGCAGAGAAACGATCAGTGTTCGCGCCAGGGTGCACGAAAACATTCCTCGTGTGGGCCAGTCGATCGAAGGGGAGGGTTGGGGCAGGTAAAGACGAGAAAATAGAAGAACACGCGCAGAAAACGCCAGAAAGGAGGAACGAATGATCTGCGTGTTTAAATTTTTTGGTTTTTGAATATTTTTTCGAAAAAGGTTTGCCGGAGGTTTTTGATATTTTTGGTTGTTTTCAAAACGTTAATCGACCAAAACTGGGGCAAAAATATATACAATATCTACAAAGCTACAAGCATTTACACTGTACGTAGTCGGAAAAACTAACGGGCTTACGCACCTCCCGACCACGGCAATTGGTCGTGGGAAGCGGCGGGCTAGCTTCGGGAGATATCGGGACGGTTTGTAGACCAAGATTGTGGTCTGGTTGAACTGCACAAGAATGCTTTAAGCTGGTGCGGTGAGTTGTGAGGTCACACGAAGCACTACTAGACAAAGTAGGCGAGGTAGTTTCTTCCATAAAGGCGGGTTTTAGATGGTCGATGGTGACGACTTCCTGTAGACCACCGCGGTCAATAGTGTACGCCTTACTCGCACGATGCAACACCTTGAAAGTCCTATGTACAGCGACTGAAGAGGCTGTCGAAAACCGTCTGCGCGAAGGACGTGTGAACACGTAGACAGCTTCTCGTGTATGTACACTGGTGTCATCTGCGATCGTGGAGCGGGTGGACTTAGCTCACGCATCTGGTTGGCTAATCGATCTGGTAACTTCCGTAGTCAAAAAAGAAAGTGCTACCAGTTGTCCGCGCAACCGTGGCGTGCAACCGTAGACTAGCTGCACTGGTCTGGTGTAGAAATCGGTTTTAACCGTGTTTCTTATGCCTAGGAGAACGAGGGACAGCGTTTCAGACCATGAAGGATCTGCGTGCGCACGTAACGCTGCCTTCAACTGGCGGTGAGAACACTCCACCATTCCGTTAGCTGCCGGATGATACGCTGTAGGCTGAACGTGGCGACAGCCTAAATCCTTAAGCAGCGTGGCAAAGGTTGACGGGAAATGTGACCTCCAATCGGTGGTCACGATGGCGGGACAGCCGTATTGAGCTACCCAGCGCTCCATAAAAGCTTCGGCTACCGTTTCCGAGGAGCAATTTAGGATAGGAACGGCCTCAGGCCATCTAGTAAATCGATCGATGCAAGTCAGTAGACATACAGAGCCTTTGGAAGGCGGCAGAGGACCTGCGTGGTCGACGTGCACGTGATGAAAACGTGCGTCTGGCGTCGGAAACGTGCCTAATGGGCTTCTCATGTGCTTGTGCACCATCGCGCGTTGACACGGAAGGCAAGCAGCTGCCCAGGTACAGACGTCCCGATTAACATTGCGCCAAACGAATCGTGCGGTTACGAGCTTAACCGATGCACGAACGCCTGGATGAGACAAGCTGTGCAACGCGTCGAACACGGTCTGCCGAAACTCGCGTGGGACGACTGGGCGCGGCGTGCCCAGAGCTAAATCGCAGAGTATAGTTCCGTCTGATGATGTCAGCTGAACGGGTCGTATGTCCAATGAGGGAGACCTGCGTAGTAGATAAACCTCAGGATCGTTGAGTTGTGCTGTGTCCATGGCCGCCAAGTCGATAGCAGTGCCGGCGTCAGCGGAGATAGCTTGGATGCGGGAAAGTACGTGGGCAACGGCGGTGTGCACACCTGAGACATGCTGTATATCGGTCATAAACTGGGCGATATAGTCAAGGTGGCGCGACTCTAGGAGAGTATCGGTCGGTATTTGAGCCGAGCACGTAAGTCAGGGTTTTGTGGTAGGTGAAGATGACAAAAGAGCGGCCTTCTAGGACGTGTCTATAGTGACGTATCGCTAGGTATACGGCTAGTAGTTCTCTGCCAAACTTGCTGTAGCGAGATTCGGCAGGTTGTAGGCGTTTGCAGTAAAACGCTAAGGGCTGCCACGTGTCGTCTAGGCGTTGCTGCAAAACCGCGCTGACTGCCACGTCCTAGGCGTCATTATTAAAGGAACAGTGGAGCGGCCGTATTGTGATGCGCTATGGAAGCTAGGTTGGCGATAGCCCCTTTCAGCGACTTAAAAGCAGCGCGTGTTGAGGCAGGAAATTCGAATTTCTTGAGTTTCCCTCGGAGAAGGTCCGTGAGGGGTTGCATCAGCGAGGCGCAGTTGGGTGTAAATCGTCGGTAAAAGTTGACAAGCCCCTCAAAACGCCTGAGCTGTTGAAAAGAATGAGGCTCTGGGTAGTCGAAGGTGGCTTGAATTTTATCTTGCAGTGGCACAACGCCTGCAGCGGAGATACGATGGCCGAGGAAATTGACTGAATCGACACCAAACGAACACTTTTCTGCGTTGATCGTCACCCCGTGTTGAGATAAACGATCAAAAAGTGTTCGTACGTGGCGTATGTGCTCTTCTCGTGAAGAGCTTGTAATTAGAATGTCATCCAGATAC
The DNA here is from genome assembly GCA_944474145.2 of Dicrocoelium dendriticum. Taxonomy (NCBI): domain Eukaryota; kingdom Metazoa; phylum Platyhelminthes; class Trematoda; order Plagiorchiida; family Dicrocoeliidae; genus Dicrocoelium; species Dicrocoelium dendriticum. Next base: position 5,239 of record CALYDF020000741.1, on the reverse strand, counting down.
GCGTAAGCAAAGTCTTAACCGCGACAAACTTGGTCGATGAAACGCTGAAAAGTTTGTGCGGCATTCTTTAGACCAAATGGCATGCGCGGAAACTCGAACTAACCAAATGGAGTCATCACGGCAGTTTTAGGTATGTCCGCCTCGGCTACCGGAATTTGGTTGTATGCGCGTACCAAGTCGATTTTGCTGAAGATATTTTTACCTTCCAAACTGGCGGTGAGATCCACTAGGTGTGGGATCGGATAGCGATCAGGCGTGGTCACCGTATTCAAGGATCGATAGTCGCCGCTTGGACGCCAGTCCCCATGACCTTCTTCGGGACCATGTGCAGAGGCAACGCCCATGGGCTGTTGGACAGTTTGATGATACCAAGTTGAAGCATGTCGTCAAAATCGGCTTGTGCTGCCCGTAGTTTATCTAGAGCAAGCCGTCTTGGTCGTGCGCTAACTGGTCGACCGCGCGTAATTATGTGGTGAGCGACCTCTGTCATGAATGGTGGAAGCTCTCCAGCCGGTCGAACAGTCGCGGGTATTCGGAGAGGAGGCTCAAATAGTCGGACGGTGTGTCTGCGATCCGAAATACAGGGCTAATTATCGGGGCATCTGAAAGGACACCATCAACACCTAGTTTCGTACGATCGTCTAAAAGTCTATGGCGATCAGCATCATCAAGCAACCAAAAATGTCGGAGGAAGCCGATACCGATAATTGCGAAGGGTACAGACGCAACCATGAAGACTTACTGAAATTCTTGGCGAAGATAGAGGTCTAGGTTCATCATAGGTTGACCGAATGAAGCTATCGGAGAACCGTTGGCCGCACGCAAATTGTACGTTGGCTCTGAGTGCATGTCGTTAGCGGTCGCTGGGATAACGCTGACTTTCACTCCCGTGTCGATGAGGAATGTGGTGGAAGAAAGTTGATCCTTGACTTAAAACAATCGGTTTGCTTAGTTATTGTACGATACGTTTGTAGCTGCAGACGCTGAAGCAGCTGGGTCGTGCCTAATGCAGGGAGCCCGACAACGTCTAGCTCTTCCAACGTGTTGGCGGTGAAACCAACATACTTCTTCGACGTGTTTGACATTATCTGAATGAGAACTTGTAAGGAAAATGTTGCGCTTTCGTGCCGAACGTGACGTACTCGGTGCAGACGCAGACGAGCCGCAAAGAACGGTAGCCAAAACGTGGTCAGCATTTGACCGTGGCACCCGCTGCTTCGAAGTCTTCAATGCTGCTATCTTGCTGCGAAGTAGCGCAATTTCCTCGTCTTTAGAGTCAGATCGGTCTAATGACTGGGAGCAAAACTGAGATGCGGTTTTCATCGGTGAAAATACGTCACCGGAGCTAGTGATCGTCTGCTGCGAAAGACGTTCGAACGCAGCGTCTGCCTTGGTAGCTAATGCTTTCACAGGTGTATTTGATCACGCCTTTACAGGTGTATCTCGTTTTACCGAGAATATACCATTTATTTATTTATTTAGTAAACATGGACAGCATTACCGGCCATGGCACTGGGAGGCCTGCAAACCACAGCTTCTTTATCCCTTCTTCGTTCAAGAATAAGGGACCGGCGACGGGCTGAATTTCGCGGAGCAACCCCGACGGCTTGCGATCTCCATGCTTGAGACCATTGAGCTGCTCAAATCGAGTTCGTGCGCTGGGCCGTATCTCTTTCAACATCGCTTGCTTCATCGTTTTATACTTTGCATCATTCGGTGGGCAGAGTAGAATGTCCTCAACCAGCGTCACAACCGACGTAGGAAGGCGTGGGACAAGCTGATTGTACCTCGGACGGTCCTGCGTGAGGCCCTTGTTTTCCAGTTCGATCTCGAATATTTTAAACCAAACCTCTGGGCTGTGTTCCATGAAACTTGGAACAGCCAAAGTAAGCATCTTTACGCTGTGAAACGACTCAGATGCCACTCTCGAATTGTGAGTCGAAAGATAAAAAATGAACAAAATACGATATAAGTATTAAATTACGCAAGAAACAAATGGATATAGGTATATAATCGAGAAAAAGAAACAAACTGACCAAAAATTACAAATGAGGAAAAAAACGTGGAATTCGCGCGTGCGTATCGGGGTCACCAGTTTGTAGGACTAGTTAATACTAATCCGAGACGGTGCGCTAAAGTAAGCGCGGATAGCAGAAGGCAACTGGAGTCGGACACAGTGGACTGTATTTGATGGGCTACAACAAGACGCGGACGGATGAAGCGAGACGAGTGCGGACACGTCAGCGTGGGAACTTACAAGGCAGTTGTGTGGAGCCGGTTGTAAGGACGATTAAAACAAGAAGGAATAATGTACAATCGGTCAACAAGTAAAGTGTACATGAAAGATAAGAGTTATCTTTTTGGGCGCTACAAAGTCAGCCTGTTCCATATGTTCACGTGCACAACTAAGAAGAAACGACATCGCGGTCTCTTCTTTGCCTTGAACGGAGAAATGGAAGGTCCCTTGTTTCGGATTTTTGATGCTGATGCGCTCCTTATATTACGACAAGAGATAATACTGTGCAGCTTTTTATGAACTAGCTTATGTAAGAAGCACAGGTTAAGGATAATGCGCCTTAGCCATAGGGGCTGAATTTTAACGTGTTCACACCTTTGTCGGTAACTCAGCGCTTGCTGTGATGGAGTCAACATCTTCTTAAAGTGTCGCTGAGCTTTTGCAAGCAGAACACGCTCCGACTTCTGTAGGTTGCTGCATATAAAAGAGCAATATTCCCGATGTGGCCTGACGTGGTTCTTATAGAGTTCTAGCCTTGTATCTGCGGTTTTTATGTAACGGCTTATGTGGAACGCTAACCCCCTTACCCTTGCCACTTGATAATTAACTTGCTCTGCAAACTTGAGGGTCATGGAGTAGCGCAAGCCCAGATCTGTTGTCGTTACGTTCTGTTTGATAGTGATGCCGTTATTGTTAGGGACCCGGCAGGTATAGAAAAGTTGTGAGTCGGGACGTTAGGTTTTTGAGCGGAGATGGTCATTTGCTAGTATTCGCACCACATTTCAAGTGCTTTAAGATCCTCACGGAAACTATTAATTGCGGCTAATGCATTAACGGGGGAAAGACGTAGGCAAATTTTGCGTCGGCAGCAAAGATAAAAAAGCGCCTGGGTTGCAAACTCCTGCAAAGATCATTGATATAAAAGCAAAATAGGGTGGGGCCAAGGACGCTCCCCTACACCACACCACTGGGGACGGCGGTCGGGGTTGCTATACTTTGTCCAACCTTAATAGACGGCGTACGTCCTATTAGATAGGAACCCAGCCAGTCCAATAGAGGACTGTCTACCCCGTAAGCCTTTACCTTATGAATCAGGCGCATGTGTGGTACCCTGTCAAGAACCTTTTGCATATCAAGGTAACGAATGACAACTAAAAAATTAGAGTCAATGGCCTCGGTGACCAAATTAAGGAAGTCCAGCTGACAGGTTGCACAAGACCGAGCAGTTAGAAACCCGTGCTGAGAATTATTTAGGTGCTCGCCTGCATAAAGATGAGTCATGAGGGCTTTTTTAATCAACTTCTCCATCACGCGCGAGATAATAGAAGTGTGGTTAATAGGGCGAGAGTTACCAACTTCCTGTAGACTTCCGCCCTTATGCTTTGGCATACTGATGGAAGGTTTCCAAGCGGTCAGGCACTGACCTTTTTGCATTGATAACGTAAAGAGTTTCAAAAGAAGAGTAGGGATAACTTCACCACCATACTTTAGCAGACTGGGCGGCAATCCGTCTGGATCAGGGTTCCAGGATGGTTTAGTAGTTGAAATCGCAGAACGGACATTATTTTTGTCAAAATGTACAGATCACACGGACTGGCTAACAGGTACTTGCAGGGCCTGATAGGTTGAACCTATTTCTAAACACTGCGATACTTTTAAATGTGAGCTGAAGACATAACATAAAATTTTTGCGCCACTAGATGCTTCTTTGGGACTAATTTTAGGGTAGTGATGTGTCGTCCATAGTTAGGGGCCCGAGAGCGCAGCAGCCAGCTGAAATTCTTAGCTTTGTTTGCACTATTTAGTGCGGATATTTTTTGGTTGGTTTTCTCCTGCTTAGCTCTGGCAGAAAACTGATGTGCAATCACGTTCGCTCTCATGATGAAGCAAAACTGAAGGATTTACTATAGGATCGCCTATGCTGACGCATTCTGTTCTGCATTTTGGTTTGGGTCACACTTTTAGATGAGGGCCTTATTAAATGTGACAAAAGAGTTAATGAGTCCAGTCAGTGAAGTATTTCCTCATAAAACAGCTCAGCCGAGCGATCCACAGAATCAGACATAAAGAATTCATTTAAATTGCTTGATCGGACGAGTACAGCAAAGGTTGATCAGTTGACGCGTTGCATCGGGCGGTATACTACGACTGCGTCTGTTGCTTTTGGGTGAGCATTAGGTTGTTTTCAGTAAACCGAGTAAAGCGCGATGATCTTGCGCTATATATCCGGTACGAGGCTAGACGGCCAATAAAAAGCAACGGGTGGAACAAACTAAAGTTAGCTAGGGAAAATGTTTATTGGACGGGAGGTGCGTTAGCCAATGCTAAAAATAGGGCACCCGAAGAGAGCTAGCTAGGGAGAATGTCGTTGGCGTCGAGGGCGTAGACGGAGCGTCGTTCGAAGTCGAGTCGCGCGAGAAAGGCGGAGATCGTGTTCGTGTTTTTAACAAACGGGCTCAACGTTCCAACAGGCAAACCGAATAGTTCCCTAATACATAAGAAAGCTATAATTTGAATATATTTTAGAATCGTTTACACAGTCATATGCGGGAATCTCCAGGTCGCTAACAGCCCCATCCTAGAAGGGAAACTGTGGGTGACGCTTCGATCTACGTGAGGACTGTCCGCCGCGGGTCAGCCTTCTGCGAAACCAGGTAGTGAAACCTGATGCAGCTGCTGGGGGAGAACCAGGCGATCGGACTCTAGCGGGTTCCCACCCGTGGCTTCCCTAACGGTGCTAAAAACACCAAATGAGGGAAGTTCGTAAGCGTTAAATGTTTGCGAGTTCGTGAAGGTCAAATGTTTGCTTCAGACTCGGCACCTCCTTCCGTTCATACGTTGAAGATAAACGGAAACAAAGGTAGTGACGGTGAAGGCGAGGTCAAAAATATGGGTAACACTTACCGGAGGAGGTAGGCGTCATGCGAAACCTAACACCTTACATGTGTTTTCAAAACATTTTGCGTTCTTTTGCGTTTACAAAATGTTTCTCGGTTGTTTTAG
>CALYDF020000740.1:0-25494 GCA_944474145.2 Dicrocoelium dendriticum | reverse complement strand
CGTTTTAAGAGAGGCACCTGACCAGGTGTATAGGACGTGGCTACGATCGTTTCGTCTGTTCTCTACTCGCCGTGGTCTGGCATCTAAATGCTGTCGAGACGCATTTGACGAAGCGCTTCGGCCGAATCTACTTCGCGCAACTCCAGATTCCGCGGCAACAGGTCGTGCTTGGCGGCCGGTCTTTAGTGCTAGTAACAGAAAGTTGGATTTATAGAGCATCCCCCTAAAGTACACTGACAGTGGACTGATTTATATTCTCCGTTGCAAGTATAGGGAAGCACTTGCTACGACTTCCAACCGAGTAACCGGAAAACCGGCAAAGTACTATGATAAGTGTCGGCGCAAGTATTCCAAAACAACCGAAAATCTAGCATGGAGCCAAGCCACCAGTAAATTACGGCAGTGTGATCTATTTGCGCCCATCAATGACTAGCTATACGGAGAAAGCCAGTTAGCACTTCGATGCCTACTGTGTCTAAAAGCAATCCTATTAAACAACTGCCATTGCTTTGCGCATAATTTAAATAATCGCTCGCGGTTGCCCACCTACGTAGGCTGCTGAAATGTACAGGTGGTCTACTCGCGTAATCACTACCTTTACAACAAAGACGATAGCTGAACTGGTCGCACGGTGAAACACTGTGTTCAGTTCGCTGTATGTGTACTTTGCATCATCTGAAATGCAGCTGTTGGGCGCATACGCGGAAACCAGAAACAAATAGCTAAATCAACATTAGCTGAAGTTGTCAAACGGGCTACATGCCAACGACTGCTCTAGTGAAACCAATCCACCAGCGACAAATGAACCTCGAAGATGAGAACCAGATCAACCACCGTTGGAATAGCTGTTGCTGCAGCGGCGCCTTCGGCTGCGTGCAACTAGTAGCAGGAGGAGAAGTCGGGCGAAGATAGTTTAACAGCCACCTGACTGTCATTCATCCCGGTTTCGGTTGAGCATCATGCGTCAATACATAGCGTGGCCAACATGTGTGCGAGTGCATCCGGTTACAGTGCTACTGCTGAACATCGGCTTGGAAACTGCTGTAGCGCTGCCCATGCCAAAGAACAAATCAGAAGACCGAGACCTTTCAGACCAAAGTACATTCGGAACAGAACACTATTAATTTTCAACTCAAGTAGAATGCCCATTTGTTACGTCAAGTTTCGAAAGATAAACAAAACACGAAGCTTTGAGCAAACAATAGTTTTCGATTACTTCTTCACCAGGCTCATACAGTAATATGCATTAGGTTAACGACTGTTGCAATCGTTAGTATAACAAAGAAACAATTGATCATAAAATGTAACTTGTGATCATGATGGCATTCATCTGATCACATGACTGAAGTCAGGTGAATTTGCGGAGTACCATTACTTCCTTCACAGCTGGTGGTCGGCCAGGGAAGTTGTTGTGTTTGAATTAATTTCTTCTAAACACACAAGTCCGGATTTGTTAGACCTATGCATATTGCCTCAGCGGTGGCGAGTATGGTTTTGTCTTGATGGTATTTTGTAGAGAATTTGAAAGGTTGTTCGTTTGTCTACCTGGTGGCCTGTGTTTATTAGATGGTTTGTAATCGCCCTGTAGTTTATTCTATTCTCGCGCTTGTAGAGCCAACCTGGCAGGTGTTCCTTAATTCTCTTACCTAGATGCCTGGTCGTCCGTCCAACGTACCTGGCCCCGCACGAGCAGGTGAACCGGTAGATTAACATTGATTGGAGATGATCAGGCACTCGGTCTTTGAATCTCGGAACTAGTAAAGGTCTGCTGGTGAAAATCACATTCAGCTGAGTCGCATTAAAGGTCTTTTTGCAGCTTTGTTGTAGTCGGCGTGTGCATGTCTCAGCCGCACTATTTCCTTTGAATGGAATTCTCAAGTAAAGCTGTTTCTTTTCAAGTGTTTGTTTTGATACTTTTGGTACGCATCGCTTCATATGGGTCTCGATAAATCGCTCCGGATATCCATTTTCGAGAAGCGCCTCTTTGATTCGTACGAGTTCGGCTTTTATGGTGTCCTTGCTGCAGATTTTATATGCCCGATCGGTTAGCTTTCGTACCAGCGTTCTTTTTTGGCTTAATGGGGCGAAACTATGTAAGTTCATGTATTGTCTCTTCCAATAGGGTTTCCTATATACTTATCTTTGAATTGATTCATCGGTTCTTCTTAAAAGACTTGCGTCAAAAAATTCATCTGGTTGTTGTTTTTTTCCTCAGCTGTAAATGCGGTATTGGGGTGCGCATTGTTGAAACAGTCGATTATATCCTGGGGTTTGGTGGTCTGATCACTTATACAAATTATATCATCCATATAGCGCCAATGGAATTTCAGACCGGATATGAACTGTTTTAATGGAATGTTTTCTAGCATTCCCATATAAATATCCGCTAACAATGCATTAGGCGGGAGCCCATTGCAGCGCCACCAAGCTGTCCATAAAACTCGCTATTGACTTGAAATTGAACGTTGTAGGTACATCTGAGTATAAGTTGTTTCAGTTGGTTGCTTCATATACCGATATTTATACCATGTTGGTCAACGTAGGAGCACAGGTTGTTAACTGTTTCTATCAGAGGCACGTTGGCAAACAATGAAACAACATCTAGGGAAAACATCCGATGTTCTTGGACATTCATATCTCTAGTTTCGTTGATGAACTGATATGTATCTGCCAGTCTGTGAGGAGCAATCATTTGCCTGATGGGATTCAGCATTTTAGTCAGCCACTGCGCAATGTTGTGGTAAGGTGAATTCCTCATATCTAGTATGGGTCTCAATGGTGTGTCACGTTTGTGTATTTTTGGGAGACCATAAAGGCGAGGAGTAGTGAAGTTTACGGGACGAAGTCGGTCGTACTTCTCTTTGATGATGGCGCCGTCGTTCACTAGTGATTTCAAACACTTGATTAATTGATTTTCCACACATTCTGTTTTACCTTTCTGTTGTTCAAATTTCACGAAAGGTGAGGTGTCCGAGAGTATCATTTGCATTTTCTTGATGTAATCCGCACGATCCATGAGCACAGTCCCAGATCCTTTGTCTGGTTTGGTTATGATGAGATCTTCGTTTTTCTGAAGTTCTCTCAAAGCGTTAAGGTGCGCTTTTGTCAGTAATCGATGGTGTTCTATTGGTTATCTTTGGTATTGAAAAGAAACGTTGGCCAAAGTTGATTTGAACTGTTCAAGTTCCATATCAGATTTGGCCACCCAGTCGTTCGTCTGCTTGAATAGGTTTTCAAACTGTGGTTTTATTTCAACACGATTGTATTTGTTTTGCGGATGGCTAAATTTTAGACCAAGTGAAAGTGCTTGCAGCTGCAGTCTGTCTAAATGAAAACTAGAAAGGTTGTGCACGTATTGTTCTGGAACTGATGAAAACCTGGTTTGACTCTTTGTTTCGCTTAAGTTTTTCTGCATTTTGCATCGTTTAGTCTACCTGTTTAGATGTTACGCCTCTCACATAAGTAAGAAAACGGATACGTTCTTCGTCGCGGAGGTTATCCAGCGCGGCTTCTGTTTGGTCAATAAGTCGTTTAGTTTCCCCTAGTCTCGTTCTATCTGATTCAATAAGGTTGAGTGCGTGCCGTTTCAAAGTAGCAACACTGGGTCGGATGTGCTGTCTCCGCATGGCTTTCCAGAAGGATTTTGGGTAATCTCGCGTTTCGATGCAAAGCCTGTGAAATTCAATGGATGCTTCGGTTTCGGCAAATCGCACGCAGAACTTAATATACCGATTAAGTTCGTTGCGCGTCTGGGCGCATTTGCTGTGTTTCAACTCAAGTAGAATGCCCATTTGTTAATTTAATCTAATTTTATAGGTCACATGCCATCTGCTCCGGCTGAATGTTACTGGGCTGACTCACGGCACCTGTGTAGACAGAATCAAAGCCGCTAGCGGTCTTTAATGGCCCGCTGAAGTCGTACTCGCGCCGGCCACGTAGCAACCCGTGTCATGATGACAGACTGATTTCGCCAGCTTCCAGCGTGACCTGCAGCAGGCGCACTGCACGTATCGAAACCGCCTCACAGAGTGCTTTCATTGTGGCCGAATACTAGGAACAGGATGGTGTGGCTTCACGTGGGAAGTTTTGCTGGTATACGCCTTGTGATTGTTGCTGAATCTGGTTCAATTTACTGACATAATTGCTGGCACTTAAATGTAAAACAGTTGAAAAATGTTAGTGAAGGGTTTGAGATTTAGCTATGGTAAACAGGCGGAATTTAATGAAGGGATGGATATTTTCTTTTGTCTGACCTACTGTGCGCCGTAAATAAGGCCATCATTCTGATATCCCGAGATGGATGATGCAGAATGTTATTTTATTTTGAATAGATAGTCATGATTTTACCTAGTCTGAGATACGGCCAGGTGTCGCAATCCCTAACATGCGAACGTTTAGGGTCCTCAACCTAAGTTCATAGATTCGAAGCCTGTTCCAAAGACGGCAGTGATGTGGCAATGATTTGGTTTTACAGACACCGTCGTCACCCGATTTCCAGGCCACATCCTGGAAAACCAATTGACTGAGATTTTCTGACCTCTAATGATTGCCCAACGTGAGAGGAGTGGTTTGTAATTGGCCTGGAAGCACCATTTAACATAGCTCAATGGAATGAACATGTTGACAAAACCTCGCACTACAGTACGGTCCAAGGATGCTGCGGTCGAGTTCAGACAATTTGTATGAAAGTCAACTTTAGTCGAGGTTTTATCAGTACTTTCGTAATGATGATGTACGGAAGTCAAAATGCACTGATCAACTGAATGTCAAAGGCTGAACATGTTCAGTAATTTACGTTTAGGACGACGGATGAGATAAATGAGAGGCAGTTGGGAGCATTAGTAGGATCAAAAAGGTTTTGATTATTAAGCTAAATTGAATTAACTTGCAATGGTAGGCAAGAAGACCGTTTTACATCTCACGCAACAATTGTCCACATTCCAAGTGTGCTATTGATGACTTCACAGTAGAAGGTTAGCTGTCGAGTTAACGTGAGCAGAAGACCATCATGTGTCGGTTGCAGTGATGCAAGGATCAATCCAACAGAATGACAGGAAACTCGAGCGCGGAATTAGGATTCAATGAAATTACCTTTTGTAAAGATTATATGCTTCACCAGAACAGAGTTGCTCAACATAATCAACACTTTGATTATGAACCAAACGATTTAACCGGAACTTCTTGATTCCCGCTAAACTTAGGGCCCACCTGTGCTCTAACTTAACCTACTTCAGTCTTCAAAAGGCGTAGCAGCAGGTCGGTATGTAGTACCGGAGCATGGCTGCCGCGCAACCACGCCTATTCACCTCTGGGCTAAGGATACCACGAGAGTCGCCTAGTTCCTAGGCAGACCGTAAAACTTGCGCTCAAAGTACAAGGCAACTTTGTGATGCTTAACGATACGGACCGCATTCATCTGTAGTGTGTAGTGGCCACACACACCTTCCATCATAATAACGCCTTTCATCTGTTAGAGACCCACACCAATGTGGATCATCTCATGATACCTGGTTTAAAAGGAACGCATCACATATGTATGGTGCTATTTTCATTGGTAACATGGTAAAAAGCTAATGGGGCTGACAAGCAAATGGTGTAGTAAAACACAAAAGAATTATCTCTTCCAAGTTTCTTTTCACGAAATATGTGCTGAAAGTAATACCAACAATCTTCGTGCTTTAAAGGGGCTTTCGATCCCTTTCTTATAGGAAAGTATCTGGTACACCATCTCCAGATAGATGATCGGCCTGCCCATCAATTATACCCTCCTTTTAGAACGAATAACCTCAGCGTTTTAATTCAGCTATCAGTGTTTGTGAGGGGATGATGGCGCCGATTAGGCAGGAGTATATCTCAGAGTTTGAAGACTACTTTGATTCGGTGAACGCTCTGCATAAATAAATTGGAACAAATGTTGTTTTGAGACCCCTTCGACGCCAGACTGCTCAAAAATACATAATTTTGAAAAACTTAACTATCACTGCTAGAGTATGCAAATCTGGTGGAATATTTACATACTTATTGTGCCGCTGATGGACTAATTACATGGCTGGGTTAACTCCAAATTCTGGATTGATTGGTAATTCTTGTAAGCATAGGCTTATAGGCCAACTGGGCTCCTACTGTCTGCATGCTAAACGATAGTGTTTTTATCGGAAGTACAGACAAATGGATAAATGATTAAATGACATTTTGTATTTGCGAATATAGAGATAGCGACCGGTGGTGTGATAAGCACATGTATATGGATTTGGGCAGTACTTATCTGAAACACACTGTGAGCAATTTGGTGGCTCCAAATTAAATCAAGCGTTCTCTAATTCCATACAATCTGATCTGCTCATCAGTAAAGCGATGTTGATGTGTGAAGCTTAGAGAACAGAATAGATTTGGATATCACGGGATCCAAGTGGTTGCTAATTATATTCTAATATTCCATCGCGGTTATTTTATAGGCTGAAGGACTGCGCCTTATGAAACCAACGTGACTAATTTTCGCCTCAAATATTAACATCAGGTTACTGGGGAAGAAATAGTATGACTTTAGATTTCATCGCATAGGAACAAACCTTGCTTTAAAAGTTGGCGAAAGTATTCTGATAACAGGTGCTTAACACGATTCAGTGAACATTCATGCTTTCCTAGGATATCCACAAATTTCAGGTTACTATGTGCCACACGTCTGTGGTTAGATCTAGAGTGTTTACGTCTGGTTTAACAACACAGTGAGCGAAGTGAAAGAGGACAGCGAAGCACCAGCATTCATTTTGACAGAAAGCATTTCTTCTCACGTAATTATAAGCACATCTCAAGTCACATTTCATTTGCACAATTTAAAAACACTTCCATGCTATTCGGTATGACGAAGAGAACGGGGGTAATGCAAAGCGCACTTGTAAGTGCAATCATTAAGAAGACAAGATTTATCTGTCAGTAATAGTTCCGTAGCTGTATGTTTCAATTTGAGCGAGTGGCGAGGAAGTACCGTTTTATTACTGCTTATACGATTGACTATTATGGTGCTATACCTGAATACACCAACAAGTTGTGCGTCCAGTTTTCCGTTAATGTTATGCAGTCAAAATTTTTGCTAACTTGGGATACCGTAGAAAGGAACTGCTCACTAACTAGGCTTGCGTAATTCTAGTTCACTGCGAAAAGATGAACAAAGACAAGTGAGGTATTAGTGAAGAATGAAGGTTTTTGTTCCAATCACCAACTCGATTGTAAAAACATTCGCCGAAATGCATTGCTCTATTTTGGATCAACAGGTGACCATTGGGCAACCAGTTTTACATTCACGATTAGGAGAAATCTCAAAAGACTGCCATCAAGAGGCCATAAACCTAGTTATATAATTAGTCAAGCAGATGTTGGCTGTGAATACGTAATGAGATGTTGGCTTGTTCACTGAGCAGCACGGTTCCACTAAAATATTAGTACTATACGTGAGGAGAAAGACTGTACCACTTGCCTCTGTGAACAAAACACCAGCGCGTTGTATGTTTCCAAAATGCAATCTTAACGGACTCTGGATTATCACGTACCATACATTTGCTGTTACTGTGTTATTTGTTACACCGAAAATTCTTCGATAGTATTCTATAAGTTTTTGGTCAAACTTCAAATTTTTCCACTCATCTTCTGATCCGCCTTGTAGTATGGTTTTCCCTCCGCATTTTATCACACATTCGATTCGAAATTACCAGCTCTATCCCCTGAATCACCATTCGCGAGATCTGCATTGATGCGAGTCGGCTGAGCTTGGATCTACAGACCGCCATAACGCCTCTCGACTACAACCGAATTTTCAACAAGGCTTCAGATGTCAAATTGAAACAAGGGCAGGATGCAAAGAAAAGACAAACGCGTAAGTTCGAGCGTTTAATGTCTGTGCATCCTAGTGCTACCGGTCCTACTGACAGTTCTGGGTCTATTAGTACATATTGTAATGTTGTTAATATGTCAGATAGGGTTTTGAATGTAACGGAATGTAGATTGTTGGAAAAAGTTTGACATTTACCATTAATAAATCTAAGATATATGCGGAAGAGATTATCCCAAGCATTGAGAGCGCGGTGACAAAGTTGCCCGCTACGAAGGCAGAGAATATTCGGGCACAGTTAGTAAATATCATTAAGTTTCAGCAACCGGGTGAGCCAAATCTTCCGCAAACTGAACGTATAGCATTAAATTCCCTAAAGGAAGATCACAGTATTGTACTTACAAAGGCTGACAAGGGAAAAACCCTAGTTGTAATGAATAGGTCAGAATACTTGGAAAAATTGGGACAACATTTGGAGAGGGGTCCATATAGAGTAGTTGTTGATAAGACCGTGGCGTCAGTAATGAATAAGAGTAAAACGGAGGTTGGTAACTATTTAAGAACCGTGAAGGACGATTTAGGGGTAGGCAAGTGGTACAGTCTATACCCAAAATCGACTTTACCTCCGAGGATTTATGGCTTGCCAAAAGTTCACAAACCCGAAGTTCCCGTACGGCCCATAGTCGACGGTATAGGCTCTCCGACCCATGAACTTGCGAGACATTTGGCAAGGCTATTGCAGCCTCTAACAGGGCGAACGAGTACATTCGTGAAAAACTCTTATGATTTCGCTCAAAAGATAGCAAATCTCCAAATTGAGTCAGATGAGTTAATGGTCAGCTTTGATGTCACATCACTTTTCACAAATGTACCTAAAGAGGAGGCGCTAGGAATAGCGAGACGTCGTCTGAATGAAGATGTCACTCTGAATGATCGGACGAAACTAACAGTTAGCCAGATAATCGAGGGTATGACAGTGTGTCTTAACATGTCTTACTTCGTTTTTCAGTCAAAGCTTTACAGTCAGGAACAAGGTCTCGCCATGGGATCGCCAATATCCCCGGTACTGGCGAACCTGTATATGGAAGAATTCAAGAACAGGGCGTTAACAAACAACATTAACTCACCAAAAGTTTGGTGGCGTTATGTAGACGACACCTTTGTACTTGTTAAACGGGATAAGAAGGACGAGTTGCTTGATCACTTAAACTCCATTGATGAGAGAATACAGTTTACTATTGAGTTGGAATCTTGTAGCGGCACAATACCATTTCTTGACTGCCTGGTTCACAGGAATGGGGGAAATTTAATGACGACAATATATCGCAAGCCAACGGATACTGACGGCGTACTCCACTACACCTCGGGTCATCCGAAACAGGTTTACGCTGGGATAGCCTCAGCGCTGTTCTACAGGGCACAAACCTTGTGCACGATGGAGGAGGACAAAAAGGCTGCGCGGAAAGTGGCAATGAGCAAACTATTAGAAAGTGGTTACCCACGACGGCTAGTCAAACGCCAATTGCATAAAGTGCTACACCGGCAGTCAAGACCCCCAGCCGAGTGGATAGGGACGGTCGGAATTCCGTACAAGGAAGGCACTTCGGAGGCAATTCGGAGGGTACTAAACAAGGAAAATATAAGGGTGATCTTTCACCGAGGTCGAACGTTACGTTCGGCGCTGGTACACCTGAAGGACCCGCTTCCCAAGGATAGGACGACTAACTGTGTGTATAAAATTAAATGTAAGGACTGTGCACATGTGTACATAGGCCAAACAGCGAGAGAATTACGCACACGAATTTCGGAGCATAGGAGACGCATTGCAAGACTACCAAGAAACGAGTTTGAATATCAAGCAATAATAAGAGACTCGGCCGTAGCTGTGGATGCATTAGACACGGGTCACCAGATAGACCTCGAAAACGTAGAGGTCATTAGGAAGGGTATCCGATCAACCACTCAGCGGCTGATTGCCGAGGCGGTGGAAATTGCCAAATCTGACGACTGCGTGAATAGAATGGAGGGGGTAGAAATCCCTAATGCGTGGCGGGCGGTCTTAAGCCGACCAGCTTGACGAGCATCGATGCGTGGATCAGATTGAAAAGTGCAAACCGACTCCCACTGCCAACACTACGGGCTTATCCGTCAATGTCATGACACACAAAGGAACACCTGGACTATTCCCACTGTGATCGAACCACCTGAGGTGACATCCCGAACTGTTCCTGTAATGACTCATGGCTCAAGACTCGGGTAAAGCGGTTGTCGCCCCTGTTCGCTATAAAATCCCACACCAATTGCACACTGATTCACCTGGTCTAATGAAGCCTCTATGTTAGAGGCGAAACGTTACCAAATTACTATACAAAACCGATTGTTTTCAAACCTCTCTGAACTCATGACTACTCGATCGGTTCCAAGTATCTTCCAAGAATTTGATGCCATAATCCTTGTTCTATAATTAATTACAAGAAGGTGTCCGTTATTATCTTATGAGCACGTTTCCACTAAATTATTAGTACCATACGTGAAGAGAATGCTGTATCATATGCTTCTGTGATCAAATACTCCAGCCCATTGTAGGTTTCCAAAGTGCAATCTTAACGGACCTTGGCGTATCATATACCGTCCAGTTGCTGCTTTTGTGTTATTTATTACACCAGAAATACTTCGCTGCTCTATAAATTTTTGTTCAAACCGTGCAATAGTTTTCCAATCGTCGTCTGATTCGCCTTGTATTGTGGTTTTGCCTCCGCATTTTGTCACATATCACCCTAGATCCAATCATTCGACTCGAGTTTACCAGCTCTATTCCATAAATTTGCAAGCATTATTCGTTTGCGTTTTCACCAAATGGTCTTGCTGGTTTCTGATATTTGTCAAATAGCCGACCGCTTCGGGTGACCATTTTTATCGGTCGACGGCAATCGACCTGCCCGGTTTTGTGTCAACTGAATCGCCGTCGCCGTCGCTCAGGTCAGTAAACAGGATTACAACTCATTCCGGAGGTCATATGACCGTTCGGTATTTGCACTGTCTGCATCGTGCGTCCGTTTCAGTTCAGGACAGGTCTCGTTACATCTCACTCCACCGGGCAGTGTGTGAACAAGAAGCGAGGAGGCCACTTCCATCCATCCCGTGTAGGGTGCGCAACCAGCCAGTCGGAAAAATACGCAAAGTCAACTAGCCAACTGTGTAAGTCAGCAACACTATGCCGAGTATCAGAAAGCAAGCAGATGTTAAACTAAAAGGGCTCAAGTCGAAGAATAAATGCCGGTGCGCATAATGTAACCGATTAGTCAAATCTGGTTTCTCTGCTCACGTTGTTTCAAGTGGTGTCATGCAATATGTGTAAAGCTTTCCAAATAACATGTAAGAGATGGAAACAGCTTGTAAGCTGATCTCTGGTATTGTACTGCGTGTTAAAACATCCGACCGCTAACATGGCTACCTCACCTAGTCCAATTGTGCGAGCGGTCAGCAGTAGAAGTTGAACAAGGAACGAACGCCAAGATAACATAAGTGAAAGCGAGTATGCACCAAGCCAACACAATGGGTTAAGACAGAAAATATGGTAAAAAGTTTGCATCGCTAAAATAACGAATTCCAAAGTCTTCATTGCCGTAAACATTTTTCAAATTCGAAAGCACGCTAGACATAAACTGATTGTAGCTCTAAAAGATAAACGGTACTCAAGACCACGAACACCGGGTACTCAAAAATTGTGAGTAATCAAATTTAACAGTTCTTGACAACTTGTACCATTGACAAGGACGTGATAGACGAACCGGCGTCAATCGCATCTGTAAACCAAACGTCTCTGGTCCAGTTCAAATCCCAAAAGACACCAGTCACATATGTGGAGATCGTTGCAAATGTCCCTCGGAGTGATAAATTTAGGATCTCCTCAGTTGCAAATAACGTTAACACCAATAGAGCGCTAACCAGTAATGCATCATCACTCGGCACAAAGCCAGCTCCAACCATTACCATACCTTGCAATTCAACAAAAATGACTTCAACTATAACGCCATCACTTTAGTGTAAAAAATCTCCCCGAATCTACCGCCATCAAGTTACGGCGTATGTTTTCCGACGACTAAGACCGGTAGAACTTATTATGCATTTTGATAAAAGTGAAAAACTGAAACCACCATCTCAGTTAAAGTTAGTAGTCAACCGATCTCTACACACTAAGGCAAACCCAGAAGCGTTTAAGTAACACTGGAATCAGCCACTGATGTAGAGAACGGTTAACTCTCTGCAAGTGCCCTACAACACGGTCATAGTAAAATATACATCTCAGAGTCCCGAAGGATATCCAGTGTTAGATCTCCCAGTTTGACCGATATCCTGAATCAAACACCCAAAATCCATCCCTAGAATACTAACCCAGTCGAAGCAAGTAAGAGGTCCAACGGCCTTTACCGAGAGAAATGTGTTAATCAAACGCCGCCAAACGCGGTCAAAACTTCGCAAGATGGCAGCCAGACGGTCGCCAGAACGCCGCCAAAACGCTCTAAAACTGGTGTATACCTACGCGGAATACATAGGTAGCTGAATGGCATAAGGCTTCCGGAAAATGAATGTGAAATGTCAAAAATAGCAGCTTCCTTAGCTAAACTCCATACCATGGCAATCACCTGGGGGAATAGAAATTTCCGGAACCTTCGTAATCGATACACAATCGAAGCTAATTGGTTATTTGCCAAAATAGTGAGTTTTCGTTGAGCTGGTTACTTTTTTCCAGGTACTCCTTTCCTGAAACGTCTGTTGCGGTGTATGATATTAGCCTTTGTTTGGCAGGAAGCCTCTTAGACGGTGCGCTAATCCTATCGGTCCATCACATTTTCCGTAGTGCTGTGGATTCGGGTTCCTTGCTCTGTGATCTGGTATCACTTTAGCCGACAGGGTTCTTCCACGGGCTCTTCAGGCAACTTGAATCTGTCCGTCAACAGGTCACATGGAAATTTGGCAGGTTATCCTGCTTGTGGCTGATACAGTGGTGGCCCATCTGGTTTGCATGGCGCACCTAAACATTAATTCAAACCAGCATGTTGTAAATGATGTTCCTGCGCTTGCTCTGGATATTGCCTGACCTCCATATTGCGTGTCCTTCAAGGTAAACAGTTACATGCACTGACTGAACCGATTTCAAAGGACGTCGCTTGGCTCCATACCGCCGATTGAAAGCAAGTTCCATCTTGAGGCTCATTTCATCAGCTGCAGGCTCCGAGTACGGCCGGACTGCATCGAAGACATGCGAAGCTAGCAACTCCGGCTGTTTATCCATAAACGGCCAATAAAAGTAACTTCGGACAAGCACCTTTACTCGGTTGAGCTCTGGACCTCCTGAATGCAGCTGCCGCAATCCTCTTTTTGTTAGTACCTGTGGGATGACAATTCCCGAAATCATGATGCAATTCTCCACAATGGAGAACGAATGTATTCGCTGATATAACTGCCTATTTTCGGCAGAGGAATACGAACGGTGCCACCCGGTTCTGTTAAAGTGTGTAACCAGTTTACGGATTGCGTCTCGAGGGTTATTGGCCCACACATCCTCTGTCGTATTTGACAAACCGAGTCATGCCACGCTCACCAGGTATTTGACAACTGGTTCGATCTCAACTAAGGCTATGATGGTATCCTCTTGTTCTTGCTGATGGGAATAAATGAGACGTGATAACTCATCTGCTTAGTCCATCAAAGCCGTTGACTGATAACAGACCTCAAAATCATAGCCCAGCAAGTTGAGTGTCCATCGTTGCAGTCGTTTGACTGCATAGGCAGAAATTTCCTCCTTGGAGCCGAAAATGGTCAGCAGCAACCTGTGATCCGTCAGGCACTGGAAGCGGAGACCATACAGCATCTTGTGTAATTTCTTCACAGCAAACACTATGGCTAATGCGTCCTTCTCTATCTGCTTGTACTTTCTTTCGGCTTTCGTCAACGTCTTGGCGGCAGTGTGATCACCTTCTGAGATCCATCTGAGAATGTATAGGAAATTAAGGCACCGATCCTTAAACAAGAAGTGTCTGGGGCGAGGACCATTTCTTGGGGTGTATCAAAGTGAATCAGGGCTAGTTTTGAAGCCCGCAATGAATGAACCCGCTCGAATGCAGTCTGTAATGCTGGCGTCCGATTTTAGATTTGACCTTTGCACAGCAACTTGTTCAGCGGGGCACCCAGGTGATGTAGTTAGGGCAGAAGACGATGTAATGACTAATTACACCAGGGAATGTACTTAGCAATTGCAAGTCCGCAGGCGAAGATATCTTTTGCATAGCCCAGATATTTCTTGGATCATGGCGACGACTGTCTTTTGCGAAAACGAAGCCGAAGAATGAAAGTTAATGTAAAAATGTACACCTTTTTCATGGATATGGAAACTATGTGACTGGATGCAACCAAGCCCTCTAGTGAGCCGCTAAATAGTTCTTCTGTAGTCCTACCCACTAAGACGATATCAGCCAGGTACGCCGCGGCTCCAGAAACTCCATGGAACATGGTGTCCATCAGCTGCTGAAAGATGTCTGGTGCTTGTTTCACTCCAAAAGCGAGAGGGCTGTATGGCCACAAGCCACGATAAGCGTTGATGGTCAGCAATTCTCATGAGCTTTCCTTAACATCGACCTGGAGGTAGGCAACGAACAAGTCGAGCTTGGCGCAACACTCCCCACCATTCTGCCTGGCAAAGTTATCTTCTGGTATTGAAAACGGTATTGATGATCGTCCATTGCTGAATCTACGCCAGTCGCAAAATCGGCGCAGGCACGCACTTTAACTTTCAGGTTTCTCACAGCAACAATCGGCGCAGCCTATAAAAGTTAATTCACTGGTGTGATGGTATCGGCGCGCTCCTGTCCGTCAAACTCCTGATCAACTGCTGTCATCGCTGCATACTCTGCATTGCTCTAAAGACCGGGCTGGTTTCTTCGCGAAGGCACAAATTCGATTTGAACTTGGTGCAGTAACCGAGACTATGGGCAAACAATGAGGCAAACTACTGCTTTATCTTTCTCGGCACGTTTTCTATCGAGAATGATGCGTCGACTGGATCGGTTTGGAATCCATTGCAAATATGACTCATTCAAATATCAAACAGTTGTAACTCTTCTATCCACTCAGGCTTAAAAAGGTTCAGTTTTAGTCGGTCCGAAACGTAACAGGTTCCACTCTGTTAAAGGCGACTTTGCAGGTTATTTCTCCTTCCAGCTTCAGCACACCACTGGATCCGTTGTAGGCGACTTTGTTTAAATCAACCCTCTTTGGCCTCTTTATGTGCATCTAAGTCTTCGTAGAAATGATCGTAATGTCTAATACCGTAGCAAACTGTAGCCTTGTTAAGATCCTGTTGTTGAGCACAGTGCTGAATCTGCGGGGCGGTCTAGAATCACTGTGAAGAGCGGCAGTCACAATTAGTGATTCTGTGTCAGACTTACTGAAGTTTCTCCTTCGGTGGGCCTGCTTCACGTTTCTTTACAGGGACTGGTAAAAAATGTCTTCTTTGTGGTCGCGTTTATGGCTTTTATCACAAATGTGCCTGTTGATTGGGCAGTAACTTGTAAAGTGCCATTCACTACATGACCAACATGGTGTAGGCTGCTAGTTCGGTTCTCTGTTGAACGGTTTGGTGGAGTCAAAATTTCTTGCCTTTTGCACAGCATGAACAGTATCGGCGCTGCTCAATCATAGTGGTGTCGTGTTACATAGTGATGCACCGTTTGCATTCGCCTAAATGAGGCTTCAATATCAAATCGGGATCTTGATCCAAGTTAGCAAGAAGCCGAATGTGGTTTTCCGGGTCGCGTGAGACTGTACAGTACTGACAAATATGAGATGTAATCTAGGCATTCGTCAAACAGCGTAATTTGAAGTCTTCACTTTTACGGTTAAACATGTCTGCTAGTGCCCCATATTTCCCCGTATCCCGCTTAACCATTTTAAACATTAGTACCGAATGATAAACAATGATGTTGACACACCAAAAGTTTCTTTGCGTGGTGTCACAACGTCGTTGCAAGTGATGTAATGGACTGGATATAGTGGAAAATTCGGAAATGTTCGTTGGTATCGAGCTTGTGGAACAAGAGACGCACTTTCCATGAAGCCTCTTGATGGCTGAAATTCCTCCGGAACATGTATTCCCAGCGTTTAAACCACGCCTCCATAGTGTATTCGGAATGGGCATCATAATGAAATTCAGTACTTGATTTCGTAAGCAGACCAAGAGAAACGGCCTGCCTGTCTCGTGTAGCTACTTTCTTAGACTGTACATGTAAGCACTGCTTCAATCTTTCAAGCAGTTTCATTTGTGCTTCCATATAGGATGTTGCTGAAGAAGCGGCTTCTGATAATCTTCAGAGGAAAGGTTGGTAAGATTTTTGTGCTTTTCCGTAGTCATTGTTAAAACTACAAATTTTTCCGCCACTCTGAATTAAACATCCAAAATTTACCGCAAGGATTCTAGCTCAGCAGTAGAATGATGTTCAATTCAACGACTCTGACCGTAAAAGACGTAATAACAAACACACCGGCAAACGTAGCCAAAACGTTGCCGAATCGTCGCCAGAACGCCGCCGAAACGTTGTACAAATACCCCAGACCTTAGCCCAATATGTAGATAGCCCAAGAGCCTCCAGCTTCTAGAAAACGAAGGTCAATTGGCAAAAGTGGCAGCCTCCTCGCCAAAACCGGGTTTTGGCAATCGCCTGAAGGAAAGGAAGATACTGGTATCTTCGAAATCAATGCACAAGCAAAGATAATCGATTCGTTGCTGACATTAAGATTTTCTTGATGATTTTATCTAATCCCGGCTATTCATACTATTCCAGAGCTTGAGCTCATTAGCAAACAGTAGTGACAGTACTTCAAACTCTCACAGTAGGTCATTGACATAAAGTGTGAAAAGCAACGGCCCTAAAACCGAGGCCTGCGGAAAGCCACCAAGAATAGCTTGTCCTAGCGAAAGGCTACGCCCACGCGTACACAACGTCCACACCTCTCTGGAAAAGCAAACACCCATTTAAGAGCGCCAACAGTTATCCCATACGATCTCAGCTTTATTGATAGTCGTCGATTTGGGACAATATCAAAGGTTTTCAAGTCAACGAAAAGCAAGTCAGTAGCGTGTCCGCTGTCTACTTCTTCATCCCAGCTTCAGGAGCTACATGCAAATTAGTCAGCTACGAAACGCCTTAACATAAACCGCGTTATGCAGTAATAAGAGGGTTACATTTATTCAGAGGAATTTCCACTGGATCTCTGACCATTTATTCAAACAATTTGACCAATACGCTTGTCAAGCTGACAGGCCGGTAGTTCATCGACAATGCACTGTCACCGCCGTTACAAGTCGGGTAGCTGATTGCCTTCGTCCATTCCGAAGGTAAGGCACGGCTGTCGAGCGATATTTTGAGGACGCACGTGAGATGGCCCCTTAATTCATAGGCCAATTCATTCAGCAGCTCGAATGAATTTACTCAGTGCCAGAAGCCTTGGAAGCATTTAACCCTTGTAATAACCTGAATACTTGTGTCTTTGGCATCTGATTTCAGCTAGGCAATAATCGTCAGGGACTTTTGTGACCAGCTCAACCTGAGGTGATGAGGGCTTATGAGCAAGGACACCAATATATTCGCTAAGTTTACAAGAATGATCATAGTGGTGATGTACACGGGTCTCGTCCGCTCGTAGTAACACTGGTATACACGACTTTGTACCGCCGCAACTCTTTACATTGGCAAAGTATTTTGGATGTTACTCGTGTATTATGCCCTTTTAGACATAAGAGGGAGACTTGCGTATCGAATTTGCAAGCCTGGCACTAAACAGCATACACTATTTTTAGTTAGAAAACGCGGCGGGCTGCGTTTTGTGATTGGCTAGCTGAACAACCTCTTCTTGGTGTCAGCTGGGTGGTTTGGGTTTAACTTGTTCTGGAAAATATTTTGGCGGCAGTTTTCAAGGACGTGGTGGGTTTTCCCCGGTAAGCGTACTTTCTATAAAAGCCACAAATGTCTGCTTAGCAACACTGTGTCGAGGCGGTCGTGACTCGCCACAAAATTAAGTCACTGTCCCGTGGATATTTGGAAAATCATTCCCAATCCACGGACACCAATCTTCTACTCGCGCATTACCGACGATATCAAACATTCAAGAATGGAGCAGCACAATTACAAGCACAAAGTACACAGCTACATAAACGTACAAGTACATACTTATATACCCCTACACAAACATACCCTGTGATGGCAAACATATCGGATTTTTGCACATGCTTGATCAGGCATTGTTATGTCAAAAGGATCATGCCTGTAAAAGCGTGCCTGTCCTTGTCGAGCATAAAAGCTTGAATTAACTCGACTACTACGTGGCTGCGTCAACTAAATACTTTTCGTACTGAAGACAAGTAGTCCCAAGATGTTGCTAACATTTATTTTTAACCGCTCAATGGCTATTGTAGGTGCTGGTTGATGAAGCCGCTTGATAAGTTTGCCAGCACTTAGAGCGCTTCCTGAGCAGGTATTTACCTGTATAATCTATCCATGGAGGTTGTGGCCGTGTCTTCATTTTCTTATTTTATAGGATGTAGAGAACAGAGATCTCGGTGAGGTATGCCTTAAACGTCTCCCAGATTGACTCAACGGTGTCAGCACCGGAAATCGCACAACGCAGAACTGAAGCTTTGTCTTGCGTTGCAATAAATTCTGCCCGCCAAATATTTGGACATGCCTCGGCGGTAGCCCGATGAAACGTAGTGAGAGCGCATCGAAAATATGCAGACATGGTCACTGGCTTTTAGAGAACAGCCGTATGTAACATCACTTACGAACTCGTGCTACTTCGCAAAATTGAGATGCAAGGTAGACGGAAGCTAGTTGCTCATGTATATAGTCGGAAGGTCCACGAACTGATACAAAGGCAGTTGCAGCCTTACCTCAAGGAGATTTGAACTGAAGGTGCCCACCGCCAAACTGCGAGATAGATCAGCCCAACAGACCTTAAGTAGGTTAGAAGCACCTAGTATTATACACCTATTGGCAGCCTGAGTACGAGTAAACTCAGTAACCTTCTTGGAGATAAATTTCGAAGATCCATATATGCTAAAAACAAATGTGAATATTTTAGAGGAAGTGCACACAGTAGTCGAAAGTGCTTCAACAGTTTGATTCTGCGACTGGAAACTAAAGGACATCAACACATCTAGATGTACAAGATGTATCCTTAAGAAGCGTGCATGACACGTTGGAATATTCCAATGCGGTAAGATTTCTTCTCGGTCATGTATACCACAACTAAATTGCGTATTCCACATGTGAACTTATGTTTGATCCAAGAAGTTGTAAAATGTTTTATGGGCCGAATTATCATAATACATGCTTCAGGAGGCCGACGCGTTGGATGAACCTTCATGACGCTGTTTCCGACAAAATCTAACCTACATTCTCAGGTGTTTCTCGCCAGATATTTGAAGATCCTGATTGAAGAGTTTGTAGGAGTACACCAAGTTGTACCGTGAGTGCAGCACACTACATTTGTCCACATTGAATCACAGTAGATTTTGGATTGAGCACGCGTATGTCTTAACCGATCAGTTTGAAGTACGGTGATCCCATTAGGTGTATTTATCTCCCCCCACAGCGTGATATCTTTGGCATAAACCAGACAAGGTGGGCTTATGAGACGTGAACGGAACCAAATGGAATCATGTACCGTGCTGACATGATCATCTATGAGCGCACATTTAGGGTCAATGCGGAAGTACAGAACCAACCAACCACCTTTGCTAGGTTGATCGTGCCGAATGGTGGACATGTCACAGTACCATCTCCATGTCACTTTTGTCAGGACGTAGCCATGTATCCATTATTGCAAGGAAGTCGCAGGCTGTTGTTCCTTGAGACAGCCACATTGCAGAAAGATTACTCAGTAAGCCTTTACCGTTAGTGTTCATAAAAAGTTGCTCGGAAGCCAACATCTGTTGATTACGAGCAAGTAAATGATATGGATTTGTGCCGACCGGTGAGAGGCCCGCAACTAATCGTTTTTGAACGAAATGTTAAATATCGATAAAAATGGGATCCGTTTTTGGTCTTACTCGCATCTGCGAAATGTAGTCCATCAGCAGCGTACTCGATGGCAACGGGTCTTAGCGCACAGATTTCTAAATCGCTGTTGTGTTTATATTGGGTAGCTGGTGGGGTCGTTTCCGCAAGAACAGTGATTGGCTGCGGCTCTTCAGTAGTAGATATGAAACAAGTGTGTTGCGTAGTATTTGCCAACTACGGATGGAGTTCACGGCCAACTGTTTTGACATCACCGTTAGTTTTAGTCTCCCTGGGCTAATACCTCCAGTGTTTGATGACACGGGTAACTGTGTAATCAACTAATAAACTAAAGTATAAAGTCTGCCGCGCAGAAAGCATCACGGATGTAACGGTATTCTTCCAGGACATAAGCATGGACTTCTTCGCTGGTTGTCGGTAGCTCGGGCACGCCATGAACGAAAATAGTTAGTTTACTACATTTGTTGTGGTGATCTTTTGATTTATGTATGTACTGCGGATTTTGAGCAGTTCTCCGAGCTGGATAATTATTTTGCAGACGTTTCGTTGCCTGACTAGGCAACATCATCAGTGCGGCTTCAGGGGCCTGGTTCGAAGTGTCTCGTAAGCGACTTCAATGTCCAAGTGCTTATTAATCGAGTTCTCTTTTGAATGCCAGGCTTCAATGAATTCACGTGCTTGCCGGCTTTTAGCAGCTGAGACGGGCAGAGGAAGATCATCTCTTCAATCTGTTCAAGCGGAACTCGTACCCAAAAGGCTTCATTCTACGCTGCCTCGCACCAGGAAAGGTTGCTCGAGACACCTCGACGAATGCAACAACTGAAAAGAGAACAACACTGCCCTATATCAGCGGTATCTCTGAAATGGCAGCGAGGCTTTTATTGCCTTTTGGAGTCAAAGTTGCACACCAGCCAACAGAAACAATTCGCAGTAAACTCTTCAAAGTAAAAGATAAACTTAGCAAAGAAGAAGAAACTGGTGTGATTTATAAGATCTGCTGCCGGAACTGCGACAAATACTACGTGGGACAGACTGGGAGGAAGCTTGGCACAAGGCTACACGAACACAGCCTAGCCATACGTCGCCACGACCAGAACTCCCTGATGTCAGTGCATATGGATGCTGAAAACCATCAATTCGACCTAGAGCACGCCAGTATCCTCGGAAGGGCTAAAAGCCGGCAAGCACGTGAATTCATTGAAGCCTGGCATTCAAAAGAGAACTCGATCAATAAGCACTTGGACATTGAAGTCGCTTACGAGACACTTCGAACCAGGCCACTGAAGCCGCACTGATGATGTTGCCTAGTCAGGCAACGAAACGTCTGCAAAATAATTATCCAGCTCGGAGAACTGCTCAAAATCCGCATCCACACCCCGAGCTAAAGATATTCTCATTTATTTCAAATATGTATGTACTACTAACGTATGCTTCATGGAACATCTGGAATTATACCTGTCCAAGTGTTTTCAGTCAGCAGGTGGTATAACAACTAAAGCACCAGCTACGTAACATCTGTTGATCCAAACTTACTCGTATTAGCCTGGACTCATCGTAATGAATCCAAGTTGGATGCCTCTTGATGCGGATTAAATTAGTCGGCCTGGCTTAAATCCTGATTCCATCACAAAATACTTCCATTACTCTAAATCATCTAGCTGTCTACCCTTAAGCAATTTGCCTTGGAGGCAGGAACGTTAGTGCATATACATGTAAAGGCCTCGTAGGTTTGCTTGGTCTTTAGTGATTTAGGGACCACCGTTATCGGGAGATTTATTGACGTCACTGCAAGTAGAATCTGGTCCTTAACCTATTCTGCTGAGGTACTGGATTAGGCTACTAAGGTCGCACTTTGTTTAAACCTAGCCGCAACAGTTGCATAGGTGGATCGGTTGGTAGAGCGCTCGGAAGGGTGTGTGGTAACTATGTCGCATCATCCGATACATTCGATAAGAGGATGTGTGGGAAAGGGCTTATGCACGCTTCTATCGGACGTGACGATGAATTGGATCTTAGTTCCCAGGGTTACTAGTACTGCGTGACCGTGCAAAAGCCTGGCCCTTTTCCTTGCTTTCGAAGCAGAAATTGAGGGAGACGGATGAGGTGCAAGTTGTGCTATTGTCGCCTTGTGCAAAGCAATTTTTCATTTAAATGATGTTCAGTTTTGGCGAATAGGAAGTCATATTTGTGTGGTAAAGCTGGTACGCATTATACAAGAGGAACCCTCCTGTACTTTGGACGAAGCCAAAGCGAATTCGGCGTATTGTACTTCATTATATCGGTTCCACAGACCTTGTCGTACTTCGAATGGTAGCGGTGTTGGCAATTTGTAAAAGTGCTTTTCTTTTACTAATTTAGCACACGTTTTAGTAGAACAAACTACTTTCTTTCGGGTTACCGGTGTGGCGGTCATGATGGCAGATTGCTGTAGAACAATTCCAAGATGATGGACAGAGACGGCATTTGGGCTAATAAATGAGATTTCCGAAAGCAGCCAGAGAATTTTTAACAAAGTGCCACAGATTAAAAAATATGCCAACGGAATATACTGTTACAAACTTTACAAAGAAGAAACTCGTACACCTAAGTAATCTCGAATCAAAACTAGAATCCGGCACGGTAATGCCAAAGCTCGTGGCTTTCGTGGGTACAGAGAACAAAAATTAATCGTTCCAGCGGCTCACGTTACCAAATCCAGAAATGCATTAGTGGCGCCTTTCGCCCTATTGTGGCTCGTCAGTAATGCTCACCGCTTGGACTCCTACTAGAGACCGTTAGTAGCTAAGGTCAACTATGAACAACGCATGATCGCGTAAGAAATCAAATGCTTGACAAGCCCAGTAGAATAGTTGGGGTGAGTAAAATAAATGAAAAATCTATGTGTGTCATCTACCCAGCTTGTAATGATATAAATGCGTCCAAAGACAAAGTTAGTCTAAAATTAAATTTGCTACTTAGCATGTAAAAGTACTTTAAACTTGAGAAAATTAAGATATTCTCGCCCATTAAATACGCCATTTTATTCCATATGACTCATCCTGTTGAAGGACATGACAACTGTAAGTCGAAATTGCGTAGTTTAAGTAAAGAAATGCTAGGAACGATGAGCAATATCTAACAGTATTTTAAGCATCAAAGTAGTATAGGATACAACAGAATCTTTGAGTGCGTTCCAGAGTTTGCAAATACGAAGGCCGTAATTACATCGACACTCTGGAGTGGTATGTTGTTTTCTTTAATTTTAAGTAAATAACTGCTCCGCGTGCTGTGGGGGCATACTTTATTGTAGTCACTCATTATTAAGTAAGCTGATATGAGATCGCCTTTGCAGCCTCCGATAGCGTCCGCTGTAATCTCCCATCAAGAGCAAATTTGGATGGTAAGTGTGATGGCGCAGGCCTTTTTCATTCGTTGTTGCTCTTCGTTGTGTTGTCTCTAATGCCTCCACGTCTCACTTCAACCAAGCTTGGATAGCGTAATTAACATGAAGTCGAATGTAGCAAGTGTGGGCCATCTGGAAGTTTGATGGGTCACGTCTACCGAATGCCGTTCGCAGTATGCCGACGAGCCGGCTGCCACTTTTCGAAGCTACCTCAGCCGGTTTGAACGGTTGAGATCACTCTGTACACGCACACCAAGGTCATGTTCCTGGAAAGCTGGTGTGCAATAGTGTGCCCTAAGCAAATGAGTGTAGTCATATCTCTGGCGTAACTGTACAACGCTACAATTGTCTACGTAGAATAGCTGCACTTTCTGAACTGCTTATTTCAAAGTTGTGTTAGGATTGCAATGGATCCGTACCCCGTAAGTCCGGTTCTACGATCTTTTGAATATATTCGTATTCTTCGCGAAAAAATGAATATGGAAAGCAAGTGATCTCGCCAGGTTGTTAATAAATGCCAAGTATAGACGTGGCCAAAGCACCGAGTCTTTTTGTACATCCCTATCCACATCAGTAGCATCGGACAGGAATTCTCGGACCCTCAATTCCAACCGACGTTGGTGTATGGCATTGCTTGGCCAAATCAGGATTTGGTCATTAATTCTATAATAACAGAAGAGTAGTAGGGGGAGTTGAATGGTATAGGTAGAACTTCGTCACATCTAGGCTCACTCAGACAGCCGCCACAAGCCCGGAAAAGCACTGTACGCGCGTTTCATCCTTTCGGGAATCATCAGCAGTGCGCATTCCATATTGGATAGTGAGCGGCGCTATATCACATCTAGTAACTTATTCACGATGGTCGTTGCCGTCCCCCGTAGCTCAGTGGTCTCAACCACGGACTGGCAACAGTCGAGTTGCGGTTTCGAGCCCTACCAAGGGTCCGATGGAATGCGCACTGCTGATGATTCCCGAAAGGATGAAACGCGCGTACAGTGCTTTTCCGGGTTTGTGGCGGCTGTCTGAGTGAGCCTAGATGTGACGAAGTTCTACCTATACCATTCAACTCCCCCTACTACTCTTCTGTAATCAGTACGCCGAACAAACTGCTTATAATGCCATAAGATAATTGGCGGCTTAAGTTTGTTAAGCTCGTCGCTTGGTGAGGGGGCTACCCTGTCCTATGCACGGCAGTAACGTGTAAGTCAGTGGATAGTGAGCGGCGCTATATCACATCTAGTAACTTATTCACGATGGTCGTTGCCGTCCCCCGTAGCTCAGTGGTCTCAACCACGGACTGGCAACAGTCGAGTTGCGGTTTCGAGCCCTACCAAGGGTCCGATGGAATGCGCACTGCTGATGATTCCCGAAAGGATGAAACGCGCGTACAGTGCTTTTCCGGGTTTGTGGCGGCTGTCTGAGTGAGCCTAGATGTGACGAAGTTCTACCTATACCATTCAACTCCCCCTACTACTCTTCTGTAATCAGTACACAGAACAAACTGCTTATAATGCCATAAGATAATTGGCGGCTTAAGTTTGTTAAGCTCGTCGCTTGGTGAGGGGGCTACCCTGTCCTATGCACGGCAGTAACGTGTAAGTCAGTGGATAGTGAGCGGCGCTATATCACATCTAGTAACTTATTCACGATGGTCGTTGCCGTCCCCCGTAGCTCAGTGGTCTCAACCACGGACTGGCAACAGTCGAGTTGCGGTTTCGAGCCCTACCAAGGGTCCGATGGAATGCGCACTGCTGATGATTCCCGAAAGGATGAAACGCGCGTACAGTGCTTTTCCGGGTTTGTGGCGGCTGTCTGAGTGAGCCTAGATGTGACGAAATTCTACCTATACCATTCTATAATACTAAAGCTGGTGAATGAGAATTTGATGAAATAAAAGATCAAATGCTTTTGAGTATTCCAGGTAGATACAAACGGCTCGTGCTCCGTCATCAATAGCTTCAGTCCAGGTACTACACGCAATTAGTAGGTTAGTATTATATGAGAATTTTTGATATAAGCCATGTTTCTCTGGGGTTAGTAGGTTCCGATGTTCCAGGTGCTGCGTCAGAGGATCAGCGATGAACGATGAACAATGATTTATAACGGGTAAAAAAGCAGGTGCTTGACATGTGCCGTAGGGTGTTTAGCGTGACAAAAAAGATAGCGAAGGGATAATGAAGTCTTCATTTCGGGCGCTTACAGATGTAACTGCA
>CALYDF020000739.1:0-25481 GCA_944474145.2 Dicrocoelium dendriticum | reverse complement strand
TCAGAGAATTAAAAAGTGGGTTAGAAACTTTTAGTTCCTAGGAAGCGGCGAAAGTGTGTGCAGGAAACATTATGCTCGACGATTAGACAAATTATTTTGCCGAATACTTAGTGTACCTTTTGCCGGAGCATATCCTGAAGTATCCGAAGCCGGTTAAGGACTGGCTTTCAAGGATACATACTTGCATTAACGCTGTTTTATCCTTTGTTGGATCCCGTCAACCGTTTAGAATGAAACAAGTTCGGGAGCACTGGATGGTTTTAATTGTTTACCGCTTAAGCAAACTGCTTAGCTTATTGAAACAATAACTCGATTTGAATACCACAGTTACAAAAGCGTTAGTTCTCAAGTAACCGCTTTATGCCACGCAGCTTGATTGGTAGGAGAACGCTGCCAACATACTACGTATTTATAGGGAACCAGTCATTAAACACTTATATGCAATTTTGTTGCACTTCAAAGACCGGATATGTAGGTCATGGGTTGAATGAAAGTATTAGAAAAACTTTGGGGTCTGTACGGCGGAATGACTTAAAATTCTTGTTTTTGAAAAGCTTCATTTGCAAGTGGAGGGATAGTTACACCGTTACAGAGCACGCACCATTTTGTCTGGCGTGCACGGGGCAACAGCACTTTGAGCCGTGTCCTCGACTTCAAGCCACACACAGGGTCGAAGGCTTATTGACAGTTTAGGAAGAGATTTATGCGAAACGGTTCCGATCAGATGAATTTCCAGTGCAGAGTGCCAAGCCAGCTTCATTTGTGGGATCAATGGGCGACAGTTGCATGTGACACGCTGTTACATGATGCCATGATTAGCTAATGATATCACCACGAACAGGGTCAACGAACTGACTGAGTCTGCTACCCGGATAGCTCTGGGAATTATTACAGCTATATCGGCTAGGAAGAACATGACATTCGTGACCGTTATTTGACGATAAGTTATCGCTGAACTAATACTTACCAACCAAGCTGCCAGTTATGAAGAGAACAAGGTTTCCGGTGACTTATACCTGTGTGCTGCTAAAGTGTACAATTAGAGCTGCATCCCTTGGAAGGGACACATCACTGCGTGCTCAGAGGAAAGGTAGCCTAGGTGCAAAGGATAATACTGGAACCAAAATACTTTTACGTTTTGAACTACTCGAATGACCTTCAGTTCATCGCCTATTGTTCTTAAATATTCTGAGTACTGCTTTTAAGCAAATCTCCGAAGCCTACTTGGCGCTTGATCGCCGATATGGAATACAATCTAAGCTATCTGTCATACGAAGTACTTTGGCTTGAGTCATGTGTGGTCCAATTGGAGGACAAGGAACATCAATCGTTTGTACCAACGTTATTAAACTAATCTATTCTAGCTCGCCGTTTATCTATAGGAAATATGAGCTAGATTTTAAAGAGCCTTGGGGCTCAATATCTGGATTATATGTTAAAGATAAAGGTGCTCTAGAGCAAATGGACTTATCCATCAGTGAACGTGATTCTCACAAACTACAGTTTATAATGTGTAACTAGGTATGCGCAAGTCAGCCCAAATCTGTCCAGTGAATTACCGAGGTATCGACTTTGCGCAAACGTCTCATAGCTGACCCGAAATAACATCTGATGTACACTGAGCACTTGGAGCAAGTTTAGAGTAATATGCAACTTGGAACAGTTTATTGATAAGTACAGCGCCTGGTATAGGCCATATCACAATCTGACCCACAAAAACTAACTCAAGCAAATTCTGTAACGTATTCAGCTGTGCTAGCAACTATCAAGCTACGTTCTCAAACCAAACGATGCTTAAAGTACAATAAGGAGAACATCGGCATCTAACTAAAGAAAATCTAGCAAATTCCCTGTGCGTCCGACCAAGTTCTTTCAATGATGGCGAATTACAGCCGCCTTGTATCTCAGACAATTCGGAAGATAGGTACTGGTCGGTCGTTTACGTTGGAATCGTTGAGAGAAATGTTCCGATCAGTTGATTGTTATTAGAGGAAACTCATTCATTCCGTCAATGAGAGGAAGTACCTGCCCGCGTTTATAACTAACAGTGACGCGCTTGCCATCTCGTTAGGTAAACAAACAGTTCGGTAGTGTTAGCCGTTACACATGCATATATATATATTATATATATATATAGGTAAGGAGCAAAATTTGAGTAATGCAAAAGCGTGGAGATTTGTATCCTTCTCGGAAAAAATATTATTGTGTGATTTTGTTAAATGCACTGACGAGAGAACACCAAATACATGCATCTGCAATTTGTCGTCTTCAAAATGGCTTTTCAAAGTAAAAAGTTGAATTTCCAACATTTAAAAAGATGCTGTGGTGAGGAGTGACGATAAACCCCAGAGTTTCTTAATCCTTTTCACATAATCCATCTTACACTCTTTCTGGTTTGTTATGAATTTATAGTTTAGAAAGCGGAAATTCGCGAAAACTTGATTACACTTATTGCACCACATCCGGTTTTGCGCCTTTGCTTGGTGTGTTTTAAAGCTACTGTTACGCTCCGTCCTTTGTCAATCAACTGAGAAGCCATATTGTTTAATCGAAATAATGCAATATATCACTGTTCCTAGGCTTTGTCACCTCCAAGATTAAAGGCCAATTCTTATTCGGCTCTGGTAGCGCAAACAATGCGCTTTTTAATGAAGGCTCATTATGCATGTTTGAATTTAGCCAACACATCTCAATTGGTGTAGAGCAATCAGTTTACGCAAGAGAAATCCCGACATTACCAATGCGTGCGTTCGGACACCATAAAAGCGCACTTGAAGTTTCCAGCATACACGGACGATCACCTGCAAATAGGTACTGTCAAACATCGAAGGCTACACATGTAATCTAAAGGAAGCGGTCAGCATTCACATCCATAAATATTGTGGCGCAAACATTAGCATTATAGAGCCTACCCATTGTCCATCGAAAAAACTTGCGACAACCCCACAAAAGCCTCAAGTTGATAAATGTCGACCGCGCTTCCGCGAGACGAAAGGCTCTCTGCTCTCCAATAAAGCCTTCGGCGTAATTGCAACTCCCTAGCTAGACAAAACAGTTCACTTATTCGCGCTGTATATATTATTGGACTAGCTGAAGAAGGCTTAATTGCGAATCCCGTAACAGCCCTACATGCTTTCATGGGGCAAAGCACATACCAGGACTGCACCTTCTCCAGATTGCTTGCATCCATATTGTTATGGAATTGCTCCATAAGACTTGGAGTTGCATTCACAGGCAATTGAATTTCCTCGTTAACGCATTTGCATTGCATCCGTTATCTTTCTGCCGCACTATGCGCGTGAAGTTTGCTTGTAATTGAGTTATCCCAAATCTACTATTAACGGTAGATATATAAGTTGGTGGTATATGGTGGAGACACTAGACTTCCTAGCCTCCATTCAGCAACGGCGCCTTAAGCTGAAACAAGGTCCAAGCAGCTAAGTGGTACAAGTTGTCCAAACACGTGGTGCGACTGGGTGGAGGGTTCAGTGGGCGTAAATGAACTATCAAGTATGCCTTGCTAACGGTACCAGTAGGGGAGCTGCGAACATGTTAATCAGACACCCATCAGCCACCCTATGGCTAGTTTGGTACTGGTACAGTCCAATATTTTAGAAGACCCACCAAAGTCCGGGTATTCGACTACACTGTGTCCGGTTAGTAGGTGCATGGCGGCAAATGTTCGGGGGTGGTGGTGCCAAAGCCTTATGACAGACCTGCGAGTAAAGCGACAATAGGGGCCTGCACAACCGAAACACAGGTTGGAAGGTGGCTGTCTTGGATCACAGAGCCACGATCTGCTTGGAGGAATAAGGCCGAAATACTACTGCGACAATATTGTTACATGTAATTAGTTCCTGCTTTGTTACAACACTCGTCGCTTACCTCCATGGTGGACTCAATACACCGACTTGTTGGTCCCTTCCTACGGTAGTTGTACCTGCAAAGCCCATAATTCCGTGAGGTCGATAAAAGCCGATTCCCTAACGGCCTGCGAACACGTAGTCTACTATCATATATGGAAGTACAATGGTAGCTAACGGGTCAAATAGAGAACGCATGACATGTCCCGTAAGATGGCCATAATAAAAAGAAATCAAATAATGGAAGTAGCAACAAAACGGAGTGGACAGATATTTCCGTGATAATTGGAATTCGTCAGTTCGGTTGCAAATAATCACTCACCATCAATTTACATCTTTGGCGCGAAGCAGGAAATTCGAGAACATAAGTTTATACATCTAATTTTCTTTATAGTTCCAAATTAGATCATCATTAGACGAAGGTTGTGGGATGACACTGCTAGGACGACCTACCAGTGTTAAGGCCGGTTCGGTGTGTTCGGATATCAGGACAGCCACAGGTGTATGTCTGCTGATAATCAGGACCTGTGGGGCGCAAATGTTACGGCGTAATTATAAGTACAAGATGACAAAACAGGCTTGCACAAAGTTCGCCACTGAAGTGTGGGTTGACTGGTGACCGCCTTAGGTAAAAGCGCGATGCTTCGTGCATGGCTCCACTAAGAGCGTTCTTACCGAAACTCAAGTTTGACACTTTCGTTACATGTTGAGTATGCGCTGCTTTGTTACAACAGGCGTCACTGTTAATACTGAGCTAGTATTGTGCTGATTTACATAAAATGTGATAAGGCGAAAAATTTCTCTCTGAAGTACATCCAAGTTGGTGCTCAGTAGGTAGCAGCATTTGTCAATGACTCGTTAATCTGAGCCGTCCCGTAAAATAATCAATCAGCAAATGAATGATGGAGGCATGTATTCCTTATATGACCATAGATCTTTCGGCAGTATTTCACGATTTACACAGCCGAATGTGTTTTCATACTCAAGAAAATGCGTATGATTTGATCTGTTTCTGTTGTCAAGTGATGACAGAATAGAACGTACCGGGCGGGGTATTGCATCTACCGTAGATCTGGAACCAGCATCAGTGGTTTTTAAAGGGGGCCATTCGATCAGCTTTGTGACATCATCATATAAGGAAGGTTTTTTGAAGCTTCTAGGCTGGAGAAGGTCAAATAACAGGTCAATGTTTACTGGACCATTTCTCGTTGTCCATGTTATGCCGCCGTTCCCAAGAATAGACAGGATGCATACTACGTGGAGACGGCGTAACTCTCCTTATGTCGACAAATCTCTTCAGATGGGGGATGCGAACCAGTCCGCGCAGAGGCTGTGAGTTTTTCAAGGAGAGCAGATGACAAAAAGAAATTTCGACATTAAGTCAAGTTGTCACCTTGATTCCATACGTCAACATCAAGGCGAAAAATATTGGTTACATTAAACCATTCCAAGAGATCGATGGATATATTGTGAAAAGCACTGCCTCCACATGAATATACTTACAGCAGCTCTATAGTAGCCCCCGCAGAATCTACTTTAAAAAACTATGCTGACGACTTCGTCCTGGTTAACATTCACTGAAAATCCGATTGCTCTCTGAGGTTGCAAGATCATCTAAATGGCCTGAATATGGGGTCCAAATCTCGTCATCTGTCTCTAGATGCATCCGAGTGTCATTATACGCTTATTTCGCGACACATACGAGCCAGGTACGAGAAGATCGCTACACAGTGCATCAAACAGCTGAGTGTTAGTGATGGATTTCACTCTGCCACATCATTGAATTACCTAGGTTTGGCACAGAAAGCTCTGCCAGGTGACCGATTGACAAACATGATGTACGTTGACGACATAGTCCTCTTAGGGTCTGATCCAGAGTCTATGAAAGCAAACTAATTCGACTGACATGTAACACTGTAGGTTTCAGGTTGTTTTTACACCTTTATAGAGCAAAGTGTTATAACAGCATTGGTCTGATCAACCACCTGTGCTAGATGTCCTTAAATGGGTGGACTTCAGAGGAAATCCGAAGGGTAGTAAAAGAATAAAATATCTGGATGATTTATCAAAGGGTCAAACGGTCCATTCGACACGGGTGCATTTGGCTGACTCATTCCTGACAGATAGGAAGACACAGAGCATGAAATTGAATCGCATAATGCCGAAATCTGTAGAAAGGTTATACGATCCATACACCAAATGCTGAATGCTGAGACGTCGGAAATTGCCAAACTCAACAGCTGCCTAGGCAGTGGATACTGTGAACTCCTCGAATGCGTGGCGGGCTATCCTAACTACCACTCTGAGGGGCGTTGCGCACGCATCTAGGGCATAGCGCGAACATCAAACCACTTCTCCTCCCATAACAGGCAGAGAAGTAAGTCTGATGACCTCGTAAAATACACAACCTGGATGCACTACTGCGCCAATCATAAGGACACTTAGATCTGTAAGTTGACTAACATCC
The DNA here is from genome assembly GCA_944474145.2 of Dicrocoelium dendriticum. Taxonomy (NCBI): domain Eukaryota; kingdom Metazoa; phylum Platyhelminthes; class Trematoda; order Plagiorchiida; family Dicrocoeliidae; genus Dicrocoelium; species Dicrocoelium dendriticum. Next base: position 19,151 of record CALYDF020000739.1, on the reverse strand, counting down.
TGCTGATATCATGATAACCACCGTTATTACCTTTCCCTTAATAAAAGCATTACAAATCACTCTATGTTCACTTGGCCTGACGACGTTTTTACGTTGCGCACAAAACGTCGCCCTTTAACTACACAATGAACTAGTTTGTTTGGTTTAGTTGCCTTTCCAAGAAGTATGTACCTTCCTCTATTTTCCCCTTTGTTGAGCGTTTCGAACGAAATACCTTTGCAAGAGATGAGCGTGTTGAGAAACTTAGTCAAAACTGTCGGCGCTCTACGATATGTCATCTCGTCATTATCAGTGATCATGTAAAATTACGATCAAACGCACTAAACGGTTTGGTCTACTTGTTTCATTAATACATATTCATCCGGATGGCGATCGAACTTGCACAGGGGCTGCACAACTCCACAGTTTACAATCCGCTTAGTTAGATAAATACCCGTCCCATACGATAGCGTAAAAACCAGCAAATTGAAACTGTCTATTAGCGCGCTCCATATTGGGTACAAAGCCAAAATGCACGTTGTATGGCGGCCACTTACGATACATATGACGCTTGTGCGCTATCCCGAGGACGTCAGCTTTGGTTGCTTCAGTAGGTCTTGTTCTCTTGAACGGCGCACCACTAGCAGTTCGCGGGTTACTCTATACGTACCGCATACATTGGAACAACTTAGCGCTGAAGCAAATGCAATCGACCGCATAACCTACCAAAATGCTGTACCAATAATTGACAAACATATATTTCACATCCACAGGTGGATCAGAGGCTTACATTTGGTGCGTTGTCGGCAAATCACACAGCTCTTGCCTTCACGCGACGATATGTAACTTACGACATTACGCAACTTCGAGATTTCCGCAATACTGCTAAACCTAACGATCAATCATCATTACAAAATGAGGCGAATACCGTGGTGCTGGTTCATGAGGCACCAGTAGTAAAGCATGTCACTTACAGTAATCGACGAAAGTACGACAACGAAGAGTGGAGGATATTCACGGAATTCTGTGCCAAGCAAAATATCGTCGGTTTTGACGTCATCCGTCTAGTCACATTCCCTAGCTACCAAGGCAGCCGGCTAATTTTTGTAAAGTTAACTTGGCTACGCCCTAGATGGTAAAAATGACAATGCAAGGATGGCAGGAAAAAGGAAAATTGGATCTCCAGCGATACGCTTAAGACCATTTCCTCAAGCAGTACAAACCTCAGTTACAGATGAAACGATCTCAGATTTTCCTATGTCCGACCAGTCAACCATAAAAATACTCTTTTCAAGTAACGCCAGCAGACCGGCACTATTTCTGCCGGATACTCAAAAGGGACCTAGTTACTAATTCGGCAAAGAATAAAACGCTAATAAACCAACACCCAGGACTGCACTCTTAACTGTCAGATATGTGTCATGGACACGAAACATCAAAATGGGACATCGTAACGTTGAATGAAACTTGGTTCTCGAACGACATACTAGATCTATAGGTTGAACTCAGTGTGAAGCCAGTCACTCGAATTGATCGTCTATCTCGTGGTGGCGGTGTTACCATTTACTATCAGGATTAGCTTAAATGTGAGGCGTTTACTAAAATTTATCTTCTCATTCAAACGCCATATTTTTCCTACTGCATCTAGCAGGTCGAGAGGGTGGATCGCAGAATAAGACTAGTGGTTCTTGACTCTTAGCAGTTGTTCACAGGTCACCGAACTTCTCCACAGACATCTATGACAATATGCTAAGCGTACTCCACTATACAGGTTAAAGCGCACTCTCATTACCTCATAATAGGCGATTTCTATGTCCCAATATCAACTAATGAGCCATCATTTTGATCAAAACTCCTTGATTCTTTACATGTGGCTGTTTTGTATAACTATTGCACAAACCAAACAGACACCGCGGTTCAAAGAAGTCTTCATTACTGGAACTAATCCTGACACATAAAGAGTTGATGGATGGGCCAGTCGCACATAACCCTTCACTAGGCAGTAGCGACCATTCACTCCTAAAATTTGGTAAAATGGGTTATGCAACTATAGTCGATTAAGGATGCAAAACCCAACTATCTATTACTGACGATTCCAGACTTCACAACTTAGCAAGAGCCATTGACTGAGGCCTCATCAACATCATTATACACGTCAGTTAGAGGCAGGAAACGCCTCAGTACGGTGCAGCAATACACAAATGAAATAGGAAAACAAATACAAAAGTTGCATGCCAGCTGAGCTACCAGCAACGGATAGGCATCGTTGAGGTAAACTATCAGCCAGCTACTAGGCAAAAAGAAATTTTTTCTGTTTTACGCTAAGAAATAAGATCGTAGGTAGAGGGGGAGGCTAAAAGGAATGGGGAGGGACAAGGAAACTTACAGCAGGAACGCCACTGAGGTTGGCTCCTTGCCATATCAGCAAGTGTATCCAGCCAAACGTGTACACCGTATTTCGGACCCCAACCAGGTAGCCGTGACGCTGCAACCGAGGCCAGCACATAAGTGAGGGCCTTCATTCTTCTCGACCAAGTCATCGCTTGGCCACCCTTCCTCTTCCTTCATCCACATCCCCGGTGAGCAAACAACGCACATCGTGGAAGTCGACGGGCTGTCATGCGCAACACGTGGCCCAACAATCGGAGCCTGGTGCGTGAAATGACGTTACTGAGAGGTTCAGTTCCTTATCCTGCGCCGTAAACAAGGCGTCGAACACGCTCGTTAATCAGGCGATATTCCCAACATATGTGAGCCAAACAGCGAAGGCACCGATTGTTGAACGTATTTAGCCTCTTCATTTCCACCCATCTTATGGGCCAGGTTTCGCAACCGTACAGTAAGGTCAAACGTACCACTGCATTGCACACTCTACCCCTCAAGGCGTGAGTAATGTCGAGCCGCCGCAATAGGTTGCGTAGGTTAGCAAAAGCAATTCGAACTTTGGCTATCCGGTTCGTGATCTCGTCTTCGATCCCAAGGGCGCTGATACAACTTCCCAGGTAGTTGAATTTTCGAAAGACTTCTAGCTGATCCCCACCAAGGGTCAGCGCAGGAGGCGATCTCTGCTAACCTTGGACGAACGCTTTGCAATTCGGAGGTGCAAGCAAAGCCCGAAGCGGCTGACAGCCAGTGCTAATCTGTCCAGCGCGGATTGGCACGTCTGGGAGCTGTCACAGATGATGGCAATTTCCTCTACATGATCCAAGTCGAGAAGTCGTTCTCCTGGGAGTAGCTCCACACCTTCCAAGTCATGTCCTGTAAATGCAATCCCCATGACTTCGTCAATAGCGAAGTTGAAAAAGAAAGGTGACAGCGGGCATCCTTGTCTCGAAACGCTGGTGATATCGACGTGTGGCGACAGCTTGACGTAAGCCCTCACTCTGCCCGTGCTACGCGCGGGTAATGCTCGGATAATATTTACATATTTCTCTGGCACACCTTTCCTGAGTAGACAGTCCCAAATAGCACATCGATCAACCAAATCGAAGGCACCTATGATGTCGAGGAAAACGACAACGGTGGGCCGCCAATATGTGTGACGGTGCTCCAACAACTGAGGCAACTGATGCAGCCACGACCCCGACGAAACCCGGCTTGCTCCTCACGAATCTGACTTTCACGAGCGCCAGTCAGTCTCTGAAGGATTATGGAGGCGAGTAATTAGGAGGCGATGGTGATCGGACTGATTCCTCTATGGTTGCCGCATTCCGAACGCGATCCTCCTTTGAAGATGGGAACAATAACGGACCGGCTGCACTCGGTTAGGACAGTCTCCTGCTCCCACCGTTTCACTAGTAATTCGTGTAAAGTAACAACAAGAGCACAGCCTCCGAATTTGAAGAGGACTGGAGAAAGATCATCTGGTCCTGCGGCATTTTTTAACTTCAACAGTCCGATCTCACGTTCGACTTCTGGGCGAGAGAGTGGATCCAAATGACTGGGGCCTACAGAAGAACAGCTCGGTGTACCACGCATGGAATAAGTTGATAGGTAAACTTCAACCGGGCCATATAAGCAGCCTCAAAATGTATACCATTACGAGTAACACGCCGGACCAAGAGTTGTATGAGAAGCAGAACACTTAAATGGATCAACAAAAGTAATGAGATTTGGAAGCTACATGCGCTAAGCCCATGTGATACTTCATGGCATAATTACAAAATATCAGAAACTGTTTTACTTCACATATTAGGGCAGACAAGTAAGAATTGCAGGAGAACATAGTGTTCAATTTTGCCAGTAATAAAATCTACTATCCAGGTATGTGAACGATCGAAGAAAGCTTATACCTGGAATCCCACCACCCAAGACGGTCAGGGGCTTAGCGACTACTGCTGTGGATACCGCGCAATCTCCACTCCTACAGCTTGGATTGGTGGCTAAAAATACCATGAAAAGTTTTCTCTATCAAATCCAAACCAATGCCGTCGGCTTATCCAGTGTCACCTTTACTCCAGAGGCTGTCGACAAAAAAGTAAAATTAGCCTTTTACAAACTGTGTCAATATCATCACCTGAAACTATTGACATGACACTCCATTAGGATGGTAGGAATTAATTTCACTCCCTTTGTATCGGTTCTCACTGGAAGGCACTACCAACACATGTGCCGAACCTACCAGATATCGCAACATTCGAGAGATTGCGAGACTTTCGTCCTTGTGCTAAAAGTTACACAAATGTGTGATAAAGTGAGCCATCCTAATACCACTGATGTTTAACGTTCCAAGTTGGAATTTTCTGTTGTCACTTTTCCTGTGCACTTTCCGTCCTGTGTTTATGTAAAATTATGTTAATTGTCCCATCAAATACCACTGAACAATTAAGCTACTATATTTATGCGCACAGTGGTTCTCTTCGTACTAACAATTCGCCCTACATGAACTAGCGACAAAACTGTACGGAACAAGGCACAACATCACAACATTAGCAGCAATGTAGTACTGATTGACAGGAATCATCCGTATACAATCTGGTTGTCCCTCAACACCTAATGCGGGGAAATGCGGGAACTCTCTGCGAAACACAGCTTCACTGTCGAAACAACGCATGCATAGCGGGGACAAGAACAGTTTAAATGATGTTTAAGCTGATGTTTAAGCTGACACATTCGACTGGCACGTCAGAGAGGACAGTCTACAAGCACACAACTGTAACGTGACCACTGTGACCTTACCGACAACGTCAATAACAGAACGACTTTCTACCGTAGAGGATGAGTCATTAAAATGATTCTTAACATTCGCTCAACAAGCGTGATGCCCAGTGTGCCACAGACTAAAGACCTATGTGGATCATGTTCCAAACTTGTTAATGGGGGCATTTTGTGCCGTAACTGTTGCAAGTTCTTCCATGCGAGATGCCTCCGAGTTAAACCTAATCAGGCCAAGTTATTAAACAAACCAGACTCGCTATGGTTCTGTGTGGAATGCACATCGATCCCACTGATAAAAAGCGTGCTCTTATTATCTCAGAAGTATGACCAGCTACTAGCCAAGTTTGAGGAAATGGTGACCACCAAAATCACTGGGGTTGGGGTGAGCAAAGCAGACTGTGCAACCCAATCTTCCCCCGTAATTGCTTCTCCTAACCAGCATGCGCATGAAATAACAACCCATGATAAAGAACAGTGGTGTTATATTCGTGAAACACTCTGCTTGGATGATGTGTTAGCGAAATCCGTGTAACGACTACGTACCTCAACGAACTACAAAGGAAGTGGTCCGAGAGTGTTGAAGGTGGTCCTTCAGTCAAAGTATATGTTAGCACGGATGTTAAAAAGATGGTACGTGTTCCGTTGCAAGCTACCATCTGAGGTTCGACTGAAGACAATCAGTTATATGCCTCCTATAGATGATATGTCACTCAAAGAACCAAACGCGATGGGATCTATGAAAGAACAATACACCAGTAGTGTGCCGAATGAACCCATACAACCTGTAGAAGATGATATTGACCAGACACCTTACACTGTACGTCGAAGATTAGACACGGGACTAACTACACGGACGACGAATAAGACTTTAACTGTTCACAAAGTACACATCGAGAAAACGATTATTCGCCGGCGACTCACTGGTCGGTGAAACTTCACGTATGAGTGGTACAACCTCAGAAACATTGCTTAAATCTGAGAAACTTTCATGTATGTACACTAACGTCCAAGGCCTCCTCACTAAAATTACCGAACTTCGACTACGTCAGGTTGCGAATGCTTGGGACCTAATTTCTATTACCCAAAATTACTTACACCAAGGGGTGACTGATGCTGAGGTTGAGATAGCCGAATGACACTCAACCGGATCGACCGCCCCAGCAGAGGTGGTGGGGTCCTACTCTACTACCGCAACGATCTAAAATGTACAATAGTTGAGGATCTGGAAACGCACGTTACCGACTCACTCTGGTGCCGTCTCCAACTAAGATACAAAGACGCATTGCTGTCGTTCACGACCGCCCAACTTCCACTCCGGAAATGGATTCCTGCTTTATCCGTGGCCTAAACAGAGTAACACGCACTAGGTACAGCCACATTCTCATCTCCTCGGACTTCAATCTACACAACCTGGAGGTTTCGGCATCGCCCAGTTAGCAGTTCAAAGCAGACTTGCATGAACTGATCGCTCATTTTCCTTTGTACAATTATGTCACCACTCCCACTAGATTCAGGACAGCAAACAAACCGTCCATATTGGCTCTTGTGCTCACGAATGAAGAGCTCATGGTTGACAAGTTACTAATGGATAGTCTATTAGGTCTCAGTGACCATGTAGTAATAGCGTTTAACTATGTTTGTTATGCAGATTATCCATCTGAACACTCGGAACTAACTCATACAATCACACGCTACCACGTATTAAAAGAACTCGCCGACGCAGCTGCTTGGGAATTATCAAACAAAAGTCCCCTTGAGAACGTTTGGGCAGAGTTCGTTAATAGACTCAGCGACCAAGCCCCTCCGTCCCGCGATAATGCCATCAATTCTAAGGAGCAGGACTGGAAAATAACTGGCGATAAGGGATGCATCATGGCGTGCTTACAAGATTAACCCCGACTCAGAGACTTGTGGAAATTTCCTGACCCATCGCATCCATTGCACTGCACTTGTCCGTGAGGACAACTTAACTTACTAACAGTGCCTAGACAAAATTTCATGGCAAACAACCAACTTCTATATAGGCATGTCAATAAGCTTCGTAAAGTGAAGCATGGAATCACTCAACTTTGCACGACAGGCGGTAGAGTATAAAGCGCCGAAGAAGCAGCTAATGCCCTGCTGCTACAATATGCCTCAATTTTCGAACTCGCATCCTCTACCTGTCCCATAATATCAAGCGCATTACCGACACCATGGTTTACAAATGTAATTTTCAACCCATCAACTTTTTCTAAGGATGTTACTCTCACTGCGTGAGCATAGTTCTCCGGCAGAAGACAACATCCGCCCGAAGGCACTGAAGGCTGTGGCCAACAAGCTGGCTGAACCACTGTCGCAGTTCTTCCAAAGGTACTTTGATGAACAACAAGTCCCCACTATGTTGAAGTGTGGCATTATCACCCCTATTTTTAAAGGCGGTAGCCGTTCAGATCCTGCAAACTATCGTCCAGTGACTCTCCTCCCTGTGCTCGCGAAGGTGATGGAAGCAGTTGTTGCTGAGGCTTTAATGGACTATCTGGAAAAGTGCAACATCTTGGTACCGGAGCAGCATGGTTTCCGTCAACATTGGTCATGCACCACCAACCTACTTATTGCACGAGGTAGTTGTACGGAAGTGGCTGATGATGGGGTCGGAGTTGACGTCATCTATTTGGACTTCTCCAAAGCTTTCAACCGCCGCATCCTACTTCAACGGCTACAGAGTTACGGAATCGGAGATCCTGTACTTGGTTAGATTGGCAGCTTCCTTCACCAACGGAAGCTTCAAGTACGTGTTAGGGGATCACTCTCTAACCCATTTGAGGTGGAATGTGGTGTCCGAGAATGCTCAGTGCTGGGACCGCGCTGATTCCTGGTGTTTATTAACGACCTGTCATCAGTTATCTCCTCAAATTTCCTGCTTTTCGCCGATGACGCCAAGATATGGCGGGCGATTATTAACAAGCCAGATCAGGATCTGCTCCAACATGACATATATTGCATTTACGTATGGTCAAAGAGGAACATGCTTCAATTGAACATACCTAATTGCAAAGTGATACATCTGCGTCACCAGCCGGTGAGCGCTTACACGATTAGAGACCAAACCTTGGAGTAGGTCTCTCAGGAGCGTGTTTTGGGTGTATTGGTACAAGAAGATCTTGGGTGTTCAAAACAAGCAGAGAAGGCGACGAGAACCGGCAATCAACACTTCGGCCTTCTTCGCAGAGCCTTCGATCGGTTTGAACCCTCAATATTTCCCCAAATGCTTAACGCCTACGTGCGACCTCACGTGGAATATGCTATTCAGGCGTAGCAGCCGTAGCGGAAACAGGAACTGGTTGCTCTCTAGACTCCTCAACGAAGGGCAAACAAGAATATCAGGGGCCGCTTTCATTTCCCCTATCAGCTTAGACAGAAATCTCTAATAATCTACAGCAGTCGATATCGGTTTTTGCGGGGGGATCTCATAATGGTTTACCAGATTCTGAAGAACCCAAATCAAATGTGCCGTCCGCTGCTTGAAGTGAACCACAACACTAAACTAAGTGATCACCCTCTGAAACTGACAATTCAATATGGCCGGCTTGAATGCCGGAGAAATTGCTTTTCCCTCCGCTTGTGCCAGCCTTGGAACTCCCTCCCTAATTATGTCATCTCTGCTCCCAATCTGACGATATTTAGAAAACGTGTTGACGATGCATTGTCTCACTTACATTTCATTTTATAACTTGTTAGCCAGGGGCTACAAAACGTAATCAAACAGTGTCATGCCAAACGTCTAACCAATGGATTTATGGATTTATATGTTTAATAAGCGAACATCTCCGCTATTTCAACTAAGTCTATAATCAGTGCAACACAACACTTTTTACTTTATCATGCAATTAATGTTCTCAATAATTTCCATCCAACGGGACTTGTTAAGCAATGCTATTTTATCTGTAATAAACCATTGTTCCATTGTTCCATTTTCTTTGCTACTATCTGTTTACAACTAATGTATGTTTGCTTCAAGGATCGGACCGATTGTCAATATGGGTCATTTTCAGTTTGAACTGAATACTTGAAATGTTTCTAGTAAACTCGCAAATATTAACATTTTCAACCACGGTTGATGTAGGGCCACCCCTTATTTACTATTCGTGAGATAACGGCAGTATTGTCTTTGCAGAGCATAAAAACCAAGAAAGGTTTTCACATTTATTTAGCAAAGTTATCCCGAAAAGGACAATTGCATTTCCGTGCCTATGTTTGCTTCGTTGATTGTACTACCTTTTGCTTGAGCAATGAACAATGAACACGGATTTATCATGGGTATAAACGCATGTGCTTGTCAAGTCTCGTAGGTTGGTTGGAGTAAAAATTAAAGTCTGCAGGATCATGGAATATGTAGATCGTTATTTCAAGCGTCCACCGAGTTAAATGCACTACTGCATAACGAGGTTTGAAGTGGGAATGGGATGTGCACATGCAAAATAGTATAGAGAGTAGTTATAGTTCAGTAAGTGCGTGAGAAATAAACAGGAAAAGAAAACGCTCACTCGTTTGTATCTTCATTTGACAGATGTGGTATGTTAATGCAGTTTAGCTACATCCAGGCTAATCACATGCACAATTCTGCATGTATCCTCACCGCCACGTTGCGGAGAGGGCCGTTAAGCACCTGGTTACGTTTGCGTTATTTCGTCCTTCAGGTGGGACAGAGTATATCAAGTAATGCAAGTTTGAAAGCGCTTCATCAAAGTGTGTTGTGAAAAGCATTAATGTAGGGGCAAGGGCATTCTAGGCACGGGACACACTGAGGGAGCAAACGTTGCTTCGACAATCAAGTCGACTGTAGTGTGCAACCATTTTTAACTGATGGCCTCTCACGTTGGTATTTTGGCTCAGCTGCAACCGATTGCGACATCGGTGAGTTGGGTTCGTCATTGTTAAGTAAACCATGATTAGGCGTACTCACTGACATCGATATTCAGCACTGTACAATCGCAGAGACTGCAGTCTGTGTTGGTAGGAGAGATGAAACAATCCTCCAACGAGTTTGATCACTCTAGGTTGTGGAGCTTTATGTGCATCGACGTCGCGCTTGCGCCAGGGACGCCACGCCTGGATCGCATATTTCACGTGAAGCCTCACGTAAGCGTTCAGCATTTGCAAAATGTGGATGGCCCGAAATCGCGGAAAGCCCTCCGTAAGATTCAAAGATGTTGACTTGCTCTATTTGATGCCTTTTCAGCGTGTCTCGAGCAACCAAGTTTGTCCAGCACGATCACCGCAAGGCCGTTTTCTTAGGAAGCACGTTGTAATTGCTGGTCGCGAAATCGATATTCATCGATAAGCTGATGGCGTATGTTAAGGCTTTGCATTTGGTCACGTTGAATTGGAGCCTGTTGTCGGATGACCACGCATAGGCCCAGTCGAGATCGCTCTGCAATATCATATGATCATCTGATATCCTGATGTCATGCCAAATTTTGACATCATCTGCAAATAGTAAGAAGTTCGACTGCAGTACACTGCAAGATCGTTAACGAATGTGAGGAATATACTTGACCCCAGTACTGATCCTTGGGGCATGCCACACTGGACGTCAATTGGGTCGGAAATGGAGCTGCGGACTCTCATATACAGCTGACGTTGAGCGAGGAAGTAGCCGATCCAACCGAGTACAGCGTCAAAGATTTCATGGCTTCGAAGCTTGTGAAGGAGAATGCGGCGGTCCAAACGATTGAACGCCTTCGAGAAGTCCAGGTAGATAACGTCGACTCTCACTCTGGCATCGGCTGACTATGTCCAGCTTGAACAGGCTGGCAGCAAGTTTGTATTTCAGGATCGATTTCGTCGGAATCCGTGTTGATGTGACACTAGGATGTTGTTGTTCTCAATATATGCCATGAGAGCTTCTGTGATTATACATTCCATTACTGGATAAATCTTGGAGCAGTATGACTGGACGGTAGTTCGAGGGTTCCGAACAATTACAACTTTTGTAAATAGGAGTAACAAGTCCACCTTTCCACATTGTCGGAACCTGCATTCCGTCGAGACAACATTGAAAGTACCGAGATAAATATTTGGCAGGGTTCAAGGCCGCTGCTTTAATGCCCTCTTTTTGATGTCGTCCGCGCCAGGTTAGCTGTGCACGCGCAATGACGTGAGCGTTTCCATCACATTGGCTACCGTGAACAATGCTCCGTTTAAACCTGGTTGCGATGAAACCTGTTTAAAAAGCAGATGAAATAAGTGTTCACTCCGGAAAATATGGATGAAGTGTTGAGGAAGCAAGTTGGCTTCATCTTTGCGGTTTGTGCAAGACCATTTGTTGCACGTAAAACCGGGATCGCGTGCGGCACTCTACGTAGCTTGTTGACGTGTCTATACAGCAACTTGGGATTTGTACTGAATTGCGCCGCTAAGTTCTGTTGGTGCTGGAGTTTGTCTTCGCGGATCAACTTTACGCAGTGGTTTCCTTGAGTTCTTTAAGCACCCCAGGTCTGATTACTTGGACAGAATTGTAAGCCCTCAGGCTGAAGCCCTCAAGGACATGCAGTTTCACTATGGCTCCTCATGAACGAATTCACTTGCTTCGGTCGAAGGATGTTGCTTTCCGACGCATATGTCACCAGCTCAGTGAATTGGGTGACGAACAACATCCAACCGACATCAGCCGGATTCTCGGTCAGGAAGGACCAGTCAGTTTCTTGCACCAAATCGGACAGCATATCGCAATGTGCAGCGACATACGTTTCCACTTTGTTTTCATTGATTTTATCCGAGTGACAGATGTAACGAAAGAGCAACATCACGTGATCGCTACGGCCAAGTGGTGCATCTATGGTCACGGTGTGGACCATCATTTCCTCGTTAGAGAGCACAAGGTCCAAAACAGAGGGTACGTCATCCGTTCGGAATCGCGTGGGTAAGGTGATATGTTTGTACAGAGGTACATCGGAGATTACCTCTTGCAAATCCGCATAGAATTGTTTGCTGTGCGATGCTGCAGCTTCGATTGCATGCAGGTTGAATTCCCGCACAAGAAGGACGTGACTTATGGTCGTTCCAAGACTCGTTTCTTCGCAGAAGCTAGGCATTGATCCATTGCCAAGGTGGACATCGAGGGCGGTAAACTATTTCTAGTAAACACACATCACCACGTCTTCGGTGCATAGTGCACCAAAGAGAACTGACGACTTTCGTTTCTGCGTCCTCAATGATATCAACATGCAGGTCGGATGGATAATACTGGAACACTCCGCTTCCTGTACTACGTCGATGTTTTCGAATGGAAGTCATGCCGCATAGTGCAACCACAGCATCTGTCATCTCCGAGTTCAGCCATGTTTCGGTGACCACAACTAGGTCCAAAATTTAGAGACCTAACGAATATGAAGTTCGGTTAGCTTGCTGAGAAAACGTTGTGCATTGGTATACAAGCAGGTGAGGGCCTCGGTGGTCAGAAGCGTGTTTGTGAACGCTGGTTTGCGGTGAGGGTCTATGCTCTCTGATGCCATAAGTAGCTTCCTTCATGTACAAGAGTGTTTTATAAACCTGAAAAGTTGACTAGTCCAACTTTGCTGAATTCCACTTTAATTGGATGTTGGCTCAAGCAAATGCACCAACAGTTAGCATGAAATGCGCTACCACTCTTGGCTTAAATCACAGGGAAACAATTTACCATCAACCTAATATTGCTATTTTATTTAGATATGGGAAATAAAATTTAGAAAATGATTTATACTCTCTGCATTGCGACTGTTTCGATCATGTATTCACATTGCGGAAGATGTTCGAAAAGCGTGGCGCATACGGCAGATTGACAATGCCTGTGTATCTCCATTCCCAGAGTGCGTTGGACTCAGTCGATGTACGTATGCTCTTCATAGTATTTAAATGGGTGCCTACAGAATCTACAATGACTTAGCAAAGATATTTCCTAAAACAAGTGGCACCTACCAAGGTTGCCTAATTAACCCATTTTTGTTCAACTTTGCCGTGAAATGCATCACGTAGTTTCTCTTGCGCAATATCTTGAGGCAGGTGTTAGCTTGCTGCTGGCAGAACTTTTACTTGTGTTTATACGAACAATTTTGTCTTGATGCTTAGCGAAAAGGGGGTTGATAATTAACCTAAAATTACCCCCTAGGGTGGTCCCAATCTTGGCGTACGCTTCGGACATTCAAATTGCAAGGCGTTAAATCTGGCTTAGCATGCGCTCTTATGTGAAGCAGTAAGCGAAACAATGTATTACCCGCCAGAATTGCAAGAAGATTCGCTACACAATTACTTTGCCTTTAAACTTTTCTCTGTCTGTCGCTCGATTCAAGCATTTCCATAGCGACGTCGATTGACATCCCGTGCTATCCAACGGTTTTATTTAAGTGCCGACTTGTGTCGATCTCATAACATGTTGGCCACATCACGTGCCGCTGCGAAATGTCTTAGCCAAGACGGTGACAGGAATTTTCATCGAAACTTGCATATCCTTTTTGGCATCCCCGCCACTAGCACCACGTATAGAGGACCCCAATGTAATTCTGCACTGTTTCGAGACCAGTACCGCATCCTTGACTGTCCGCATTTACCCACAGCAGCATATCATTCGACTGCCAATGGTTTAGTTGAGCGTTTTTACCGCCAAAACAAGGCGGCACTTACTGCGACGCTATCGAATGTCTAGTGTTCGGAGCGTTTACCGAGCACTCGCCTCAGTATCAGCAACACTCTGAATGATGATGTCGGTTGCTGTCCCGCAGAAGTATTCTTCGATAACAATGAACAATGAACAATGAACAATGAATTTATACGGGTTAAGAAGCGTTGCTTTACAAGCCCCGTTGGATAGTTGGTGGGGATATCAACATAATAATTATGATGAAAAGGATAGTAAAATAGTTAACACTTTAAATACGAAAATAAGGACTTATCGTTTGCTTCGCTGCAGTCCTGCGATCCGCTTAGATTCACAACACCCACAGTTAACAACAAATAATTCCAGGGTAAACTCCAGGTGTAGGATGGAGACATAGTGTTAAGTAACAAAGTGTAAGTGGATGAGTGCATCGTCCAACCGTCTTTTAAATATTGTTAGTGTCGGTGCAGAGACGACCGATTCTGGGAGAGCATTCCACGGGTGACAGACACGGATGGAAAAGAAATTTCTGCGGCACTCCAGACGACTGTATTGTTCTGCGAGTTTTAATGAGTGGCCCCTCAGTTTGGTATTGCTGCTGAGTTCCAGCAATGGGCGGCACACATGATGTGGGTCTCGCAGAATCAAGTATGTCATAATCAGGTCGCCTCGTAGCCTGCGATAGCTTCCACTGAACAATCCTAGTCGTCGCAGCCTCTCCTGGTAGGACAGATTGCGCATTCCAGTTACGTTCTTAGATGCCCGGCGTTGAGGCTGCTCCAGTGCGTTAAGGTCGTGTTTCAGCCATGGATGCCAGGCTTGAATTGCGTATTCGACGTGGGGGCGAACATACGCACTAAGCATTTGTCGAAATATGGAGCTGTTTATTTGTCCAAATGCCCGCCTCAACAGCCCAACGTGTTGATTCCCGGTCTTCGAGGCCTTTTCCGATTGCCTGGAGCAACCCAAGTCATCTTGAACCAGGACACCCAAGTCACGTTCGAGAGTTGCTTGTTGCAGTACATCCGTTCCGAGTCGGTATGAGTAGCTGCCCTGATGTCGGATGGAAAGCACCTTGCATTTACTGACGTTGAAATGCAATAAGTTTTGGATCGACCATTGATACACTGTATCTAAGTCACTTTGGAGCACATGTTGGTCGGCGTTCGCCTGGATCCTGCGCCAGATCTTGATATCGTCGGCAAACATTAGGAAGTTTGAAGCGATTCCCTGTGCAAGGTCATTAATAAACACCAGAAACAAACGTGGACCTAGAACCGAGCCTTGCGGCACACCACACTCGACTTGTATGGGGTCCGATAAAGAGCTCCGAACTCTGACCACTAATTGCCTTTGAAATAGAAAGTTGGCGATCCAGCTTAAAAGAGGGTCTCCGATCCCGTAATGCTGTAGCTTGGATAGTAGTATCCGATGGTCTAGACGATCGAAAGCCTTGGAAAAATCCAGGTAGATCACATCAACACCTTCTCCAGCGTCGGCTGCCTCGGTCCAACTACTGCGTGCAATTAGTAAATTAGTTGTACATGACCGCTGTCGACGGAAACCGTGCTGTTCAGGAGTGATGAGGTTGCAGTTTTCCAGATAGCACACCAGTGCATCGGCAACTATAGATTCCATGACCTTGGATAGTATAGGAAGAAGGGTTACTGGGCGGTAGTTGGAGGGATCAGATCTGCTTCCACCTTTGTGAATCGGGCTTATTATTCCAAGCTTCCACATGGCGGGAACTTGGTTCTGGTCTAAGCAGTGCTGAAAAAACTGAGCTAAATGTCCTGCCAGTTGGTTTGCTGCTACTCCCAATGCCTCAGGACGAATGGCGTCGACACCCGGCGAGCTGTGTTTGCGTAGAGAGGTCAGCTTTTGCAATACAGCCTCTGCGGTAAAACTGACGTGGGTTAGTCCTGGTGAGCAGAAGACAAAGCTTGGTAGATCGCTTGGTGGCAAGACCGTTTGAAACGTGGGGGCGTATTGCATCTGCAGCGCGTTTGCAGCTTCCATAGACGTGCTTGTTGGGCCATCAGCCGTCTTGAGTGGAGGAAATCCTTGCCTCACCTTTCGTAGGCTATTAACGTGCTTGTACAGCAGTTTGTGGTTAGCACTGAAGGTTTTTGCGATGTTCTGCTGATAGGCGGCTTTGTCTTCTCTTAACAGTTGAGTGCAGTGGTTACGTTGGGCTACGTAGTTGTCCCACGTTTCTGGTGCTGGAGCTTCTCTGTACACTCGCCATGCTGCGTTGCGTACTGTCATCCATTTTCGGGTTCTGCTCCTAACGAAAGAAACGGATTTGCACTTATTGTAAGCTTTTATCTCTGAAGCCTGTGCAATCAGCTGACTGAATGTGTTGACGAACTCGAGCCAGGCGACTTCTGGGGGTTCTTCTTCGAGGAAAGACCATGTTGTGGCGCTGACTAGCTGGGAGAGTCGGTCGTACCTTGTGATGGTTCGCACAGTCTCATCTTTATCATTCCGATATTCTGCATAGCAGACGAAGTTGAAACTGATCACTGCGTGATCACTGCGACCCAACGGGCAGTCTAAAACCAACGCATCAATCATATGCTCCTCGTTGGTAAGCACAAGATCCAACACAGATGGCCTGTTACCAGTTCTGAACCGAGTGGGCAAAGTGATGTGGTTGTAAAGAGGAGCAGTAGTTACTAGATCTTGTAAATCGGTTTTGAATTGTTCGCCGGTTGTGGCAGGGGCTTCTAAACAATGTACGTTGAAATCACCCATGATAAGAATGTGAGTGTACTTCGGTTGCAAACTGCACCTTAAAGCAGCCATTAGGTGGTAGTCGGTTTGGGTGTTGAGTTAGGGGCGCGGTACACCAAGATAATAAGGCAAGCGTCCCTGCCTTTTAACTGCAACCGGCACCAAAGAGAGTCGGGGAACTGCGAATCTGAATCCTCCACGGCTTCGCACTGTAAGTCGTTTCGGTAGTACAGGATTACCCCTCCTCCTTTTGTGAGCCTATCGTTCCGGATCAGCGACATGCCGGGTAGCGACACTTCAGCGTCCGTCATTCCCGTGTGCAACCATGTCTCGGTGATACCAATGACATCATACGAGCCGGAAGCTTGGCGATCTTTCAGTTCAGCCAGTTTGTTAGAAAGTCCCTGAGCATTTGTATACAAGCAGGCCAGTTTCTCGGTCTCTAGGAGCCCGCAGAGAGGTGAAGCTGTCAAGTGTGGGAGAATGCCGACCGATGGGAGGTCGGCAGTTACTCGTTTTTTTGATGGGTCAATGATACCTCGTTTGCAACTTGATTCGGCCAAGGTGCGTCCCAGCCTTCGTTTAGACCTACTTCAGAGTCAATTAAAGCAGCAGTCAAGTTACACTTCTGTACACTCGTCAGGATGCTTGCTGCTTCAGTTGCTTTAATACTTGAGCTGTGCAAATTGTTTGCGACCTTTAACCGAATTTCGGAAGGAAGATGTTTCCGATTTCTTCGCCATCGATCCAAAACATCCTTTGCTTGTTGCTCTGACTGAACCACAAGTTTTAGGATTCTAGGGCCGCATCCTCTATAATTCGATGAGAGAGGTATCCTGGTGAGCGATAGTGCCACAACATCATCCAAAGAAAGTGTTTCACGAATGAACCGCCACTGTTCTAAATCGTGCTTTCCGGTCTCTTGAACATGGTTAGAAGGATGTTCTGGCACTCCATGTATGAAGACTGTGTTTAGGCGGTCTTGCTTGCTGTGCCCCTCTTCGGTGTTTCTTTTTGATTGTCGCGCGCTCCAAGGGACATCAGGATAGATACGTATCGCACAGGATTCGTGTTTTAGCGCGCTTGCGGAGAGCAAAACATTTTCCACGTCGGTTGAGGATTCTAGAGTTACTCGAATAAGTCTGGGTTCACCATAGTGTGGCGAGTTCGGATGACGAGTAATTCGTAACAAGTTTACGGGCTTGGCTTTGATACTCATCTGCATACACAATGAGTTCCATTGGTCTTGGTCGTCTGATAACTTATCCCGCAATGTGATGGCGGTAGATTCAGGGACATTTGAGCATACAACAGTCCGGGCACTGTTGTTGGCTCCCTTTTTAATCGATCTACAAGGTATGGTACTCATTTGTCTTGACTTGTTGACAAGTGATTGTTTGCTGTTTTTCTCTCCATTTGCGTTAACGGTGTTTACAATGGAAGAGGACGCAACGGCGGCCTCTCGGTGGACCCTTGCAGCAATCTCTGCATATGTAACCGATGTTCTGGGAGGCTTAGTCTCGACAAGAGATATTTGAGCTACAGGTACCAAGGGTTGGTGTTTGGCTGCTCCATCCTTGTTAATACTAGATGTCAGGTCTAGTGGAATATGCTTAACCAGACGTTTTGAATGGTGCCTGATTTTCTTTGCTGTGAGTACTGCTTGATTCACGTAGGTACAGTCTGTTTTCGCCCGGCGTTCTACCAAAGTTGGAGAAGACAACGGAGATGGAGACATGGCTGATTGCGGTGCAGGCGAATCGATTTGTTCAGCATTCCGTTGCTTAGCAGCCGCTACGCTTCTGTGGTCCATACTCGCTCCCATTGAAGTAATCTCATTGTTTATCCTCTGCTCTGCTTCTGCGATTAACCGGTCGCATTTCTCAGCTAGGATAAGGAAGCACTTAACGAGGGGGATGGTGGAACACGCAGTACAGAACCAAAATGCATCTTGGGAGCTATTTCGCTCCCGTAACTGTTGTTGGGACACATTTGCACATTTCGTATGGTACCATTCCAAACAGTGCGAACAAGCTAGACCGATTTTTACTACCCGATGACATTCTCCTAACCCGCAAATGCCTTTCGATGGGAGTCTCTTCGGTTTCGCCTTTCTGCCATTCAGTTTGCTGTCGTTACCTGGCCCAGTGAGTTGGTTAGCGTTCTGTACTTTTACAGCTTTGAGAGCGGCGCACATCGGTCAGGCGAGCGTGGTGGTTGCAAGGTCAAATGAGCGGTCGGCGTGGTCGCGCGGTCCGTGTGATGGGTAATGCAGCCGCACTGGCTGACAAGGTCACAAGGAATGGCGAGTGACTGGAACCTGAACAGAGCGCTGAACACAGATTCTTTCACAGCTGTGTTGAGAAACACTGGATCGGAGTAAGCTTAGGCTTTTCGGCCTGCCTCGAGAATTCTGTATCGAATGGTGTCACACAGAATGGCAATCGGCTCAATACGATTGAATTAAACGCTTGCGCTTAATCACAGATGCCAGTGAAAACGCTTATTGATGGCACAGCCTCTAATCGTAGAAGATATTTCCACGTATGATGGATCACTGTGTAGAGCTGGTAAATCCGGTTCGAATGAGCGTACAGTGACAACGCTGCGAGAAGATGGAGAGAGGATAGAGGGAAATAATCCAAATGAACCAGTAGCACGCACG